>AWWV01016194.1:0-15378 GCA_001974805.1 Corchorus capsularis
AAAGCGGATTTTTCGAAGAGGAGTCTTAGGGTTTAGGGTTTGAGAGGAGCCTTCAAAATCCAAATCGAAGGGGATGGGTTTTTCGAATATTAGGGTTTGAAAATGGGTTTTTTCGAATAAAAAAAGGAAAAAGTTAGGGTTGTTTCCACACCTAAACCTGAGGATTAATTTCGGAGAAATGGTGCGATTACAAGAAGAGGAAAACAAAATTGTGCAAGAACATCAATTTCGATCGAAATTGCAAGGAACGGATAAAGGGGAAAAAGAGCTGTAAACGTTAGAAGACTTAGAAAATTTTAGACTCATTTCAAATGAGGAAAGAAAGAGTTAAGCAAATTTTAGGTTGGGTCTTGGCTTATGTTGCTAAAACGGCAACGTTTCAAGTTTTCTAGTTGCAAATTACGGTGTTTTCAGATTACAGATGCCCCTAAATATATTTTTCACAAAATTAATCATTTATTTAGGGGAAAAATATATTACTTTGAATTTTTACAATACAAGAAAAAATTTGGAAAATTCTCATTCCATTTCTTTAAATAGCGGCGTCCAGGAATGAAGCGCCACTAAATGGTGGCGTTTTACATCTTAGACGCCGCTAACAAATTTTAAAGTTTGGGGATTTTTTTTTTTAAGTTTTAATAGTTATTTCCGGAGGGAAATTCTCCCTCCATTTATTTTAATGGCGGCGTTTCCCTCACCAGACGCCACAAATTAGTGGCGTCTTACACATCAGACGCCGCTATATATTATAGGCGTGTAGTTGAAAAATTTTCTTTGTTTTAGGGGAGGGAATTTTTCCCTCCAAAAAAAGGAAAAAAAAAAGCTCTCCCTCATCAAATTAAAATGGCGGCGTTTTTTTTGTTGACGCCGCTAATTAGCGGCGTCTACCAGCGAGACGCCACTAAATAGCAGCGTCTGATGTGTAAGACGCTGCTATATTCAATTTCAGAAAATCAAATAGCGGCATTTTGTTAGACGCCGCTAAATAAGCGCCGCTAGATTAGCGTTTTTTTGTAGTGAATAGTATTATTATCATTTTATCTGTCAAATGAGATTAGGTACATCTACAGAGTTTTGACCTCTATCAAGCAATAATTAATTTGTGTTGCAGTCATTGTATGTTAAATGTAAGCTTTTTAATTAGTAATGCCCAATTTTTGCAGGTTGAGAAGAGTTTTAAGTCTAAGGTGAGTGCATCTGTTTCCTATATGTTTATGTATGCAAATAACTTCAAATATGAGGTTTCAGATTTCTCTTTTTTTTTTTAATGTAAATCTTCCAATTTTGACTTTTATGGTTTCAGTGTGACAAAAAGGTTTCGTTCTTATTTTGAAATGTATCTGTCAGAGTGAAGGTGAGTTGGTGGCCAACTTCTTCATCAACTTCCTTTTCAATTTCATGTCCTTTGATCATATTGCATTCTCTGTGTTTGTTTTTATGTTTCAATGAAATACCCAAATTAATTGGATTTGTTTTTGAACTCTATTGCTGATGCTACTGTAGCTTCTTACCCTGCTTTCTTGGTGCCTTGCTTATGTTACCAACTCATGATGTTTAATATGGATTGCTAATGTTTAATCTTAGTGCTCAACACCATTAGAAAAATCATTTGGTAGTTGCAAGTTGCAACTTGCAGCTGGAAAAGTGAGACAATCCAAACTCATCACTAAGAAGATTTAGATAGGCAACTGCTTGGTTTTTTGCATGTGTGGTTACTTCATACCAAAAGGATGGATAATATATTGGTCTGGCAGAGGCCGAGTGCAGTTCACATGGATCCTGAACTTAATTCCAAGTTGAAACGGTTTCTTCCTTCAAGATGGGATGTAAGTTGCAATAGAATAATATCTTTTTCCTGGCTCCTATTCTACTGCTGCTCAATTAGGACTCCGATTTTGTTGCTGAATTTGGGGACAAGCAGAGATATTTCCCTGTTGCCATATCAGTCAATATAGTCTTGCTTGGAAATGGGAAGATATCTGGCTTGGAAATGCAGGGTGGGGCATTGAAATCAGGGGTCTTGGTTGGTTCCTTGCAGTGAAGAATATAGCTCTCCTGATCCTTGCATTCACCAGCCACATCATGTTCAACCGGTTTGTGTGGAGTTATACGAAGCAGACAGACTCTACACCACTGCTAACATTGCCCCTCAATCTGCCTTCCATCGTAATAACGGATTTGATTAAGATAAGGGTTTTGGGGTTGTTAGGAATTATTTATTCCCTGGATTGAAATATATTTAGATAGACAAACAGATTTTGTAAAATATGTTTGGCAATTTTCAAGTGAGATGTCAAAGTTCAGGTTATTAACTTAACTAGTGTGATCTACCTTAGTTGGATCTTTCCTTTTTTTAAAAAAAAAAAGAATGACATTGCACGTAGATGAATTATACTCTTGCAAACTTATCTTATATCATCATTTGTTAGTGAATATCATATGCATCTTCAAATTTTTCAGCCCCGCAACAACGCGCGGGCCACATGTCTAGTTAATGCTAATTCATGAATGGAAAGGTATATGAGTCACAAAAGCAATAAAAAGTTAAAATAAAAAGTTAATATAAAGAAAAGGTCCCGCATAGCTTCTCAATGCTCCTTCTATCTCCACATTGAACTTCTCAATGCTCCTTCTATCTCCACATTGAAAACTTTTACTACAACATTTCTTCCATTACGGATCCAAAATTGCCTGAACCTAGCAAGTTGCTTGCATCAAATCCACCAGTTGCTTTTGCAAGTTGTGCATATAAAGTTCTTCTCCGCGTTTTGAAAGATAAAAAATCATCCTTAACGTAGAGTTGTTGTGCTCCTTGTTTGGTATTTTTTGTACATAATAACTAAGACTGCTGCTATTACTAGGATTGAACCAATTATTGGTAAAGAATACCTCAACACCTTGGTCATCTTTCCATGGCCACTCTTACAAAGCGGAACTAGTAATCTAGGTTTGCCACAAAGTTCCAGAATTTTCCACCAGTTGGGATTTCTCCGCTTCTAGTCTATTGAGAGACACATTGTAATTTAAATACACACACAAGCTTCTCTAAAGACTTGGGAATTTGTCTATTATTTGATAAATCCAAAGAAATCAAACTTTCCAGTCCTCCCCTTGTATTTGAAATTTGACCTGATAATAAATTATTTGACAAATTCAAATACTTCAATACCTTCAATCCCCCCCCCCCCTCTCAAGAAGATTGGAACTGCTCAAGAAATTTGATGACAAGTGATACGAATCTAGTTGTGTTAGATTCAAATCCACCTTTGTGACCCGCCAAAGATCAACTTGAAACACCAATACCTCTAGACTTGTATGAGTCTATAAATGATCGGTTGTTGAACAAACCACAAGATAAACCCCCACAAACCAATAACTACTAGCTAGGGCAAGTAGGGGTCGAATCCACAGAGAAGGTAGGAGCAAATCAAAGCCAAATTACACTAAAGAAAAGCTTACCAAAAAGGGATTTTAGGATTTTTCAAAATAGCTAAATTAATCTAGAGAACAATTAAAGAAATCTAAACTTAAGATCTAGAAAAGAGTTTGAGAAAAAGAATTAATAAAAAGCATATTCTTCTCCTTTAGGCAACTATCTTGATCAAGTGAATCATGGATCATAGACACTAAACATGAATTTGACTTAAATTGCAATCAATTAAGAATCATAAATTATCCCAAATCGGTATATAGCCTAAGACGTAGACATCAACTTTCATTAGAACAAAGTAATCCTCTTAACATCTTAAACAACTCCATTTGAATAATTGGTATAGGACAGACGTGATGCTAATTCCAACATGCTAAGAAAATTAAATCGCATCTCGCTGACGATTAATCCCTATTGTTCCAATCTAGGTGTTACCATCTTCATAGAACAAGCATTAAGCTTTACTTATCCACATGCATGATAAATCAATACCAAACTTGCCTACATCAATTTCCATCTCGGCCTAAAGATTTCAACAAGGTTTGATATCCCAATGAATCTAGAACTTCTTGTTCAATTGTCACTTGCGACCAACATTGACTTAACTTAAGCTAACTTGAATCTAACTATAGCATTCATACTTATCAAGATAAGTTGTACACCAAATCCATCAAAATATGAACACATAAGATGAAGCACAGGGATAAGAAACATATTCAAACAGAAAAATCAAATTATTAAGAACAAAAGTCTCACCATAGATTTATTGATCAAAAATACCTAAGGAAAAGAAGTATAAAGGTTTAACCTCTCATGGATTGGAGTTTCCAATCCATAAGAGATTGAAAACTTACAAAACAAAGAGGAAAATAGAAGAAGAAGAGGAGGTGGCGGCTGCCACCTCTTAAGCCGCAAGACCTAAAGAAAATTATGTGTCTCCTCCTTGCTAGGGTTCTAGGAAAAGATGGGTATTTATAGGGGATGCCTATGGTTGATTTTAGATCTTTAGATGGCTTAAACAAACCCTAGGGACGTGCTGGGCTTCTCTCCAAGTCTTCAAGATGATCCAAATAGGATTTATGGGCTCAAATTGGTCAATCCCGCAAGACAGGCCAAGGACAGTTTCTGTTCGTCAACTTCAGCGGCATTTTCGTCCATGAAAAACGTCCGAACTGGGCTTCAACCAAATCACAAAAGATGTAGCTCTCGGAGTTAGCTTTCCAACGCCTACTCATATGTCCCAAACGGAGCTCTGGATCAAAAGTTATGGCTGTTTTACAGAACTGTCGCCGAATCTGGAAAGTATTGAAGAAGCTTTAAGAGGAAGTGACGCTGAGTTGCTGAACTTGTGTGTGCTGACAAGGATCCCGACTCCTCTTGGGCGCTCACATGCTTGCCTTGAGCACCCATGCGGTTTGCCTGAAGACCCAGCTGGATAGTGCCCCGACTCTACCTGGGTGCCCACATGGTTTGTCTGAGGACCCATGTAGCTTGTCTGATCACCCAGGTCTTTGCTCCTTTGCCTTGAAAACTCTTAGCAACCAACTTTATAACTTTGATAAGCATAAAATTGACTCTTCAAGCTCTTCAATCACGAACATGATAGCTCCATTCTTCATCCAAAATGTCCTTGGAAAATATTTGTGTCATAAATCATCCAAAAAGGCTCCAAAAAGATACAAAATTGATGATTTTGCACTTTTCTTCTCTTCAACACTTATAAACACAAATATACCAAATATAAGGCATAATCAAGCATAAAATACCCAAAAAAATAGGAAAATGACCATAAAAAGTTGCATAATTTTGGTCTGATCAATAAACCTAACCTAGTCTTCTTCTTCGTTCGTCGGCCTTAAGCTCTCAATTAGACCTGCAATTGAACACTTCAGATCACAAGATTCTAACAATTAAGCAATCACAACCTAATTGTTTACTAGGACTCCACGAGATTGAAGAACCCTAAGTTTTTTTCAAACTAGAACAATGAAGCTAAGACAATCAATTGGGTGAATAAACCTCAAATCTTTATTGAAAACTTAACTTGTGTTTACAAGAGATATTGGAGCCCTTATAGGCACAAGACCAACGAATAATCTACTCTAAAACCCTAATTTTCGTCCAAATATAAAGGCTACACAAAAGATCCTTCTAGAAACTATCCTAAAATGCAACCAATAGAAAAATAGCTAAGGATTGGACTTACTCAAACAAAACCCAACCCAAATAACATCCAAACTTAAAAATAAGCTAATCTAAGATAGAATTAAGCCCAAACAAAGATAACTAATGATAATGGGCTCATGCCATGATGTCAATCCGGCCATCTAGAATCAATAGCAAGCAAAGTGATGAACTTGTAATTGATTGGTGTTTTCTTGCTCAAATCATCATCAAAACTCTTCAATTGAACTTGAATGGTCTTCAAGTCTTCAAGATCAGTTCGAACAAGGCCCATGAGTGCATCCTTGAATCTCTTAGCTCTTACTCTTGTCATCGGACTAATAAGCATCTTCAATGGATCGAATGACATCTTCTTGGTGCTTCGAACATGATTATCGATATCTCCATGGTCTCCATGCATCTTCATGCTTCCTTGTAGCCCTTGCACATCCTTTCCTCGCTTTCCATAGCCATCTTCAAGTCCATGATAAGTCCTTGGCGCATCATTCCCTCAATGATAAGCCTTGGGCTCATCAACAAGTCTACTTGAACAATATCTCTAAGGTTCCAAAAGGATGGTGGAATCATAGAACTCAAGTTGTTTGAATTGAAAAAAAAAGGTACCTCAAAGAAGTCAACTTATCTAGACATTAGGGTATGGGTCCCTGGAGCATATTGAAAGACAACTTCAATTCATACAAGCTTTTCAAACCGCAGACTACATTTCCAAGGATCCAACCCTGCAGCCTATTTGACATAAGATTCAAACCTTGTAGGTTTTGCAGTCCTCCTATTGTAGTTGGAATCGAACCACTCAATTCATTATCGTTAAGTTCTAACTTAATTAAGTTGATTAAGTGACCAATTTCCACAGGAATCCTGCCTCTAAGTCCACAACCATGGGCTTGAAATATTTTGAAGAGAAGTAGAAAGATTAGCAATGGAAGTTGGAGCACTACTAGAAAACAGGGCTACGGCGACGGACGAAATTCGTCGTAGAAAGGTGCAAATCCGTCGCTAACGACTTTCTACGATGGACATTGCGACGCATGTCGTTCGTCGGATTAGCTCTAGTCACAAATGCTCAAATATGACCATCTGTCGCAAAGTATTGTCAACTGCGACATACTTCATGACGTCGGTGACTGTGTTCATCCTGTCGCAGATGGTCAACCCCGCTGTCAAAGTTTTAACTGAATCTGTCGTATTTGTCCGTCGCAAACCGTCGTAGATGGTTATTTTGTTTGTCGTAGTTTTTCGAAATGTCTGTCGATGTCTGTCGCAGAACTAGAATTTGTACGTCGTATTTGTTAGAAATGTTTGTATTCATCCGTCGTTGATTTGTGTTTGTCCGTCGCAAGTGCGTTAATGTTCGTCGTAGTTGTTATGAATTCAAACTATTAAGGGTCGCAAATAGGTTAGGGCTCGTTATAGATATTGTTAGTGCCCGTCGCAGTTTGGGAATGTATTTGACGCAGATTTGGATTTGTTTGTCGCAATATTTGTCGCAATGTTTGGAAAAAATAATGGGTCTGTTTCAACCTCTAGAAAGGTTGAAATGGACCTTTCCAAAGGTTGAACCTGCAGCAAGCTCACAACACATTTTATCGGAACAATTTTCTTCCATATATATATGAATCTAACATAATATTTCAATCCAAAAGATTTATAAATAACATATCATGAAAACAAAATAATTCATCCAGAAAATACTCCTACCACAAAATAATCCTAAAATGATCAAGTTGATTTCAATCTCCTACCACAATAATCCTGAAATGATAAAGTTGATTTCAGTCTCCTACCACAAAATACTCCTACAAAATAAGCTTGTGAAAACCAATGTTTTCAGGAAATTCAAACTATCACATTAGGAGTCAAAGAAATTTACAAAATGTAAGCATCAAGTATGAACATATCCAAACTAGCCCAAGTTCATACCATCACCATTTTCATCATCATTCCCATCCTTACTCTCAGTAGCTTCACTATCATGTTGCGACGATGGTGAAACTACATTAGCATTAGGAGAAGAGCCCATAGAAGCCAACATACCAGGGAGAATTTGAGGGAGAACTTGAGGGACAATTTGAGGGACAATTTGAGCGACAATTTGAGGGAGAATTTCAGTCAATGCTTGAGTTATCATTAGTGCCAGTCCTTCATTTTGATGGTTGGGAGTGGTAGGAGTGGTGGGTCTTTGACTTGAACTTCGTTTGAGCAACACCCGCCGTCCCTCTAGAGCACTAAATCCATACAAGTGTGAACGATTCCTTTTTCCAACAGCAGCGATAGAATCTGTCCATGCTTTAGGGTCTAAATCCACTTTATCATAGCCATCACCATGTTTTCCTTTAACGACAAATAGTATGTCGTAGAGTCAGGTACGTCGCAAACCTCGTCGTATGTCTGTCATAAAATATCACTACTACGACGGACTCGTCGGTCACAAGCATTCCCGCGCAAATTTCACTTCCCGCCAACGTTTCTGCAACAACCATTGCGATGAACATTCAATTACGACGCGTCTTCGTCGCAAAGTGCGTCGTAGATATTGTCGCAATTGGGGAAAACCTTATTTTTCATATGAAAATGCGTCTGTCGCAGTGTTCGTCGTAGAAACCCTTCATCTGCGACTGATTTGTCTGTCGCAAGGATTGTCCGTTGCTGTAGCCATGTTTTCTAGTAGTCGAGGAGTACCATTTAACGGATTTAAAGATACCTCGAGAAATTCCAAATTTCTACATTCCGCCAAGGAAGAGAGAAAGCTCCACTGATGAGTAGGAGATTCTGTTGTCAAATAATTGGCTCCAATACTTATCAACTTAAAAGCTGTCCAAAATTGCCAAGGGTATTCAGAATATGGCTAGTGAGTACATTATCTTCAAATGATAGGTTAATTAACTGAGAAGTGTTGGAGCTAGAGTGGGGCAAGTGACCTGCAAAAATGGCATAAAATAGGTCAACGATTATATATATATATATATATATATTTTTTTTTTATTCCCAACTGGTAACCAGAGTTTTGTCCTGACTAATCTGAATTTGTGTATCCAGAGTAATATATATATATATATATATATATATATATATTTTGTTCCCAACTGGTATCCAGAGTTTTGTCCTGACTAATCTGAATTTGACCCGTGTCAAGACGTTAGAAGAGCATATATATACTCACCTGTGAAATTGGGTTTTAGCCCTCTGTTTTTTGCTGACCGAGTAGTAATAAGTGATTACTAGTTAAATGGAGGTATTTACTTCAGCAGTTTAGCTGGAAGTGAATTTGGTCCTTTCAATCTTTTGTTTATTTGTTTTGGTCACTGAATTTAGACAGCCTTGTCTTCTTTAGATGTCATCAATGTCGGAAAAGGGAATCTTTCCCTTTAGGTTTCTTTTCTATATAATAACCATTTCAATGTTTCAAAAAAAAAATTGTTTGAACCCAAATATACGTCTTCGAGTCATGTCAAATTCCATAGACTTTGTGGAATAGGGCCAGTGAATTGATTGAAGAACAAGAGTGAACTTTGAAGGTTTCTGCATTTGCCTATACTTGTTGGAATGTGACCAGATAATTAATAATTCAAACCCAATCTAAATGCCTCAAGCTTAGGTCGGCCCACACACATATCATCAGACAAACTTCCAGATAGACTATTGTTTTGGAGATAAACATGTTTCAATGAAGATATGTTGAAGAAAAAAGATGGAATCCAACCGCTCAACCCCGCACTGTTTGCAGTTAATAGCTCCAAATGATCAAGATTACTGGTAATTTCCTCAGGAATTTCACCTGCAAAAAAGTGGAATTTATTGGTTGCTTACCTAGTGTTAAGAAAACGTGTGTAGACTTTAGAATGTATTCCCTTTATTCCTATCTATAAGTCACAACCCTTTATTTCTTTTTATTTGTCATTTTACCCCATCAAGAAGTTTTTTTTTTCTAGCTAGCATCAAGGAGTCATTAATTACTTATTTTCCAAATATACCCTTCTTTAATTAAGGAGATATAATGAGTATGTGCATATAGGAGAATATATTTAATTAAGGATGTTCTAGGAAAGTAGACTAAAATATGCATAAATTTTTTAAATCAACTAACTTTTAACTACTTACCTTGGTTGAAGATTTCAGTTATTTAGAACTTATTATAAGGAACAGAGGGAGTACCTTTAAAATGGTTTCGAGTCAAATACATGCTTGTGATCGCAGTTAAGATGCCAATACTTGTTGGAATGAGCCCAGTAAATCGATTATTGGACAAAGACAAAATTTGAAGGTTGTGGCATTAGCCAATCTTTGATGGAATTTGACTCGAGAGGTCATTAGAAGACAGTGCAAATAGCTCCAACTTAGGAAGATGAAGACACAAATCATCAGGTAAAGTACCAGACAATCTATTAGATGTCAAGCCAATCGCCCTTGGCGAGGAGATGTTATAAATGTTTGATGGTATGGAACCAGAAAGTTGGTTGAATTGCAGGTCCAACATCTCTAGGGTGGACAAGTTACCAAGTGTTGGAGGGATTGTACTTGTAAAATTATTAGTATACAAGCTCGATGTTTTTAGATTGTGTAAGTTGCCAAACCATGATGGATCCCTCCATTAAAGCTATTGGAGTCCAAGCTGATGCGCATCGGGCGATGTAATTGCTCCAATTCTCTTGGTAGATAGCCATGGAAATTGTTCTTTCCCAAGTCGAGTGCGACCGAGAACGAGAGATTTCCTATATGTGGCGAAATAGTTCCCGGAAAGACTCGTGTTTTTAAGATCCAAGGATGTGACTCTTGCATGTTGTTGTAACTTCGGATATCCCAGGAATTAACCAAACAAATAATTAAAGCGGAAAACAACAAAACAAATTTTCTTGTGGATCTATGTCACAAATCTGCACTATCAAATCAATCAAATACAATCACTAATCATAACAATCTCTCTCGCAAACTCTCAATCTAATCAACCCAACGTGGGTGATTTTCTCACAACAACATAAAAAGCTATCACAGCTTTTTCTCTCTCTCTCAATCTGACAGATTCACTCTCACACACAAAAAACTAAACAGAAACTGCTTATTTATACTAACACAAACTTGGACTCCAAGAATCCCTTTCCTATTAGGATTCTTGTCCACCAATCAAAAAATCTCTAGAAAATCCTAAACCAAATCTAATTAGGAATTGAGGCAAAAATCCTAACAATCTCCACCTTGACTCAAATTCCTTCATCAAAACTTAATTGCTCCACCCTTTAACCAAATCTGCAAAAGTAACTTTCTTTTTTATTGGCAAATTCACATCTTTCTTCTCAATTTGATGTAAAGATACCGATCCATCTCCTCTAATTGTGCTCTCAATCAACTCATACAAATTTTTCGAATTCTTCACTCCTTTCATCACAATCATCGAACCTTTGGTGATCTTCAAGCCTCCACCTTGGCAAGAATATCCATAACCCAAGCTATCCAACTTTCCAAGCGAAATCAAATTCCTTGTAAAGTTTGGAACATACCTCACATTCCCAAGCATTTTGACACTTCCATCATGCAAACGAAGTTTCACACTCCCAATGCCTTCAATTTTTTCTTCACCATTATTAGCCATGTAAACAGGCTTATCACACTTTTCAAGTTTCGAAAACCATTCTTTCTTTGTGCAAATATGTTCAGAACAAGCAGAATCAAACACCCACATATCTCTGGTGTCCTTCTTTTCTTCTTGCACCATCAAAACAACATCTTCATCAGAATATTCCTCACTATCAACAGCAGCCACATTAACACCAGCCTTATTCTTCTCTTTAGATTTCATGAAATCCGCCAAATCTTCCTTTAACTTCTTGCAGTAGGCTTTTATGTGCCCCATCTCATGACAATAATAACACTCTTTGCTACTCATATCTACCTTAGGCCTCGAATTTGATATTCCTTTTTCATTGCCCTTTGATCTTGCATCATTCTTATAATCTCTTCCATTAGTTCTTCCACGCTCCACAGAGCACCACTCTCTTTGTCTTTCTTTTCAGTTTCTTTCAATCTATCATACTCAAAAATAGCAAAAGTCACATCTTGCAAGCTCAGGGTTTTCCTACCAACCATCAAAGCTCTAGTCACAGGATCATACCTGTCAGTAAGAGAATTAATTAACAAAACTGCTTTATCAACCTCTTTCATGACTTCATCAACACTTGCCAGCTGAGTAACCAATCTATTGAACTCGTTTAGGTGTGCCCTTAAACTTGTTCCCTCCTTCATCTTCAACCCAAATAATTCTCTCTTCAAACACAACATGTTAGTAATCGACTTTGACATATAAATCGACTCTAACTTATCCATAAACTCCTTTGGGGTTTTCACATCTAGTACATCATACTTAATTTCAGTAGCAAGAGACAAACGAATTGTACTTACTACTTTTCGTTGAATATCTTTCCAACTGTTGTCATCCATCGCTGAAGGCTTATCAGCTTCAAGCGCATCTCTCAATCCCTGTTGTACTAACAGATCTGTTATCGTACTCTGCCACATCTGAAAACTGTTTGTTCCATTAAACTTCTCAATCTCAAACTTCAAAGCTGATCCGCTGCCGGTGTCTGCCATCTTCAATCAACCAAGCTCTTGATACCACTTGTTGTAACTTCGGATATCCCAGGAATTAACTAAACAAATAATTAAAGCGGAAAACAACAAAGCAAATTTTCTTGTGGACCTATGCCACAAATCAGCACTATCAAATCAATCAAATACAATCACTAATCATAACAATCTCTCTCGCAAACTCTCAATCTAATCAACCCAACATGGGTGATTTTCTCACAACAACATAAAAAGCTATCACAACTTTCTCTCTCTCTCAATCTGACAGATTCACTCTCACACACAAAAAACTAAACAGAAACTGCTTATTTATACTAACACAAACTTGGACTCCAAGAATCCCTTTCCTATTAGGATTCTTGTCCACCAATCAAAAAATCTCTAGAAAAATCCTAAACCAAATCTAATTAGGAATTGAGGCAAAAATCCTAACACATGTTTGATACCACAAGAAACACCAATCCAGTTGCAAACAAAGGTAGAGGTGGTAAAAGCCACAAGTAACTGATGATATGGCTCAAATCGTGATTTCCCCTATCACTGCTCAAGAGCTAAAAGCCACATTTTTCTCTTTAAATAATGATAAAGCCCCTGGGCCTGATGGTTATACTGCTTTTTTTTTCTTTAAATATGCATGGAGCATTGTTGGTGATGATGTTGTGGATGCCATTCTTTATGCTTGCTAGTCACGACGCCGCGGGGATGGTTTGGACCTATTTTATGTTGCTTAATAAGTGATATATCTATCCATCAATGAAAAACAATCATATTATATCAAAGGAGCAAAATGGGGAACACACGTATCATTGATCAAGGATACTATCATTCATTATAAAAAACAATAATAAGGAGAAGTGTAATTACTGCAAAACCAAGCTAAAGATTCAAGGTTATTGAATTGGGTACTATTGGAGTTGGCTTTCTGGTCATTTACCCTTTCATTAGTTGGGTTAAAGATGAGTTAGAGGTTGGTTAAAATTAGACAAATCCACACCAGTTCCAAACCGATAAAGAAGCCGATGGAAGATTCTGGAATGGCCTGGAGAACGGCCAAGAGGGGGAGAAGAAGGAAAAGAGAAAGAAGAAACAGAGGACCGGGGAATGGCTAGAGAACGGCAAAGACAGGGTGAACGCCATGGGCAGATTTTTTCCTCCTTCACGCCTGTCTCTCTGTTATTTTTTCATCCTTCATCCTCTCTTTCCCTCTCACCGGAATAACCCTCCCTGAGTCAAGATTAAAGGTAAAAGATGAAAGATACGGAAGGAACAAAGAGATAATCTCTCAAAGACAAGCTGAGAGAGTGGAAGGAGACAGAGCGCAGCCCACCGCCGACTGGGTCCGCCTCCAAAATCATTAACGGTTGGTGTCTTCTTAGACCAGTGGGTATCAGGTGAGATTCAAATCAATCACCCTCATTTTCCATTAGGTTCCTATGCTCTTAAACTCATGGGTATTTATTTTTTTTATTTGCAATGATTCAAAGGGAAAGAGACCAACTGAAAGGGAGGAGATGGTCAAGTTTCTCAGGTTTGTAATATAATTGTTTCATCCCTATTTTATTTTCTGATTTCTTTTCTCTTCTTATTCATTTTTTGTTAGTAATTTCCCCCCTTTTCCCCTGCATCTTCAATCCTCACGTCAATGGAAGGAAGTCCCTCGAGAAGTTCAGCAAGAAAGGTGCTTGATATCTACTTTGTCAATTTCGTTTATACTGTTGTTTTCCATTCTGTTGATTGATGCTTTTTTCAGTTTCCCTTGCTAGGGACGGTTGACCTTATGCCTGCTTGCTTTGCTTTCTAATTGGCTACTGAGATTAGAAAGAGACAGATCGAGACCCAATTCTCACAGGTATAGGGTTTTTTACTTAAATGTTGTGCACTTAACTGTTCAAAATTGATTGTTATATGCTTCCTTTACTTGACTTAATTTTGTTGTTGGTATCATTGTTGATTGATACCATTTGAAATCTATTGGGCTCCATAGATATTTCATTCTTCTTCTTGTTGCAAGTCAGCACTTTTTACTGACCTATATACTTCAAGTGGATAATTCCTGGTGATTAGATAAGAGGGAAAGTTAAATTTTGTGCTTGGATGAAACTTATTTGGTGAATTCAGATTATGGTCTAATTAATAAGGTTATTTAACTATTTGTTAGGAGGAGAAGAAAATGCTCTGTATGCATTTCGCTTTGGCTTGATATCAAGGCTGCCGATGAATTCATGTTCATGCTTCCCTCCAGATAAGTATCACTGATCTAGCTTCATAGCTTTGTTTATTTTTTCAATTCATTATGGCAAGAATGGCTCAACCGGCACCTCCATTGAGAAATGAGTACATGTTTACAAACTTCAACCCCTCCATTTGAGATGCCACAAGCAAGGTGAAGGAAATAATTGCCATTCATTCACTCTGTTGATAATAGTCATTAAGTAATAGTAAGAATGTCTCTCAACCCCTCATGGTTTCTGTTACTTTAATAAATTTTATTTCAAGATTTGCTTTCAATTTTTTAACTCTGCCTTCCAAGTAGAGACAGTTTGTTGAAGGAGTCTAGCATTTGGTAGTTTGCAACTTTTGCAAAGCATATGAGACTATTTGGTGAAGTCTTGAACCAAACATTAATGGTGTCCAAGTTAGAAAGGAATTAGATTCTTTTCTTTTGCTATGGAAATTCTTTTAATAGCCATTTCTAGGCTCTAAGTTTTAAGCTAATATTGGAAAAAAGGGATCCCCAAAACCAGAAAGAGAGAACAACCAACAACACAGATTTTTCGACTTCATTTGATTGGTAAATGTGTTTGTCCATCACGGTTTTTTTATGGTTCATTTATTGAGATCTCACATTCTGTCTTATTTTCTCTTAGTCTCATATTTGCAGGTTATGACTTGTTGGTTTTTTAATGAAGGAAACAGAGGAAAGGAAAGACTGATAAGAGCAATATGTTGAAAGGAAAGACTGGAATATTATTTGATTAACTGCAAAAGATGGATTACTATAGAAATTGTGAAGACTCCACCTAATATATACTACCAACATAACAGAAAAATAGAACATGTAATCCACTAAAACACAACTCAAATCCACTACTGACTTGATCCTAAAGAATAGAGATTCCTCCTAAGAAATCTCAACAGCTTTGACTAACAAATCTGAAATGATTAACACATGTTTATTAAAGCAAAAA
>AWWV01016196.1:0-51928 GCA_001974805.1 Corchorus capsularis
GATGTTTTGTGTGATGTCTTACCCATGCAAGCAGGCCATGTACTACTTGGTCGACTATGGCAATTTGACAACAAAATTCATCATGATGGAGAGACCAACAAGTATTCTTTCATGTGTGGTAAGAAGCCTCTTACTTTAATTCCTTTATCACTTCAAGATGCCTTAAAAGATGAAATTAAAGTGAGAGATGATTTTGCTAAATTAGATGCTGAATTTAGGGCCAAAGAAAAGAGTAAATCCGAACCTAAAATTGATAATTGTTTTGATGATAAAACAACCTTAGTTGCAAAGAGTGTTTTAGATGTTGTTTGCGATGATACTAAACCTAATTTGAGTGTTGTTTGCAATGACACTAAATCTGTTTTAAGTGTTGTTTGTGATGATAATAAATCTGTTTTGGTTGATCATAGCATTGCAAATAATTTTGTTTTGGTTGATCATAGCATTGAAAATAATTCTGTTTTGGGTGAAAAGAAAGAGATTTATAAGGAAGTTGTTAAAGGGTGTATGTTAGCTACTAAAAGTGAGATTAAGAGTGCTTTGCATGATAATTCTGACTTGATCTTACCTTTGTTTCGAAATACACTAATGGGTACTAACAACTTGGCTGGAGATATTCCAAGCAATATTGTGTCTCTTTTGAGTAATTTTGTAGGAATTGGAGTTGTTTTGATGCAAGGAGAGAAGCCCGTAGCTTACTTTTGTGGGAAAATTCCTAGTGGATTTCCACCAATTAAAGAGATTGGACTCCATCCATATGGTGTGCAATACGAGTTCAATGAGAGCTTTCCATATGTGGTGCAATACAAGCAAGACTTGAGGACAAATCTTCTTCAAGGGGGAGGGAATGATGTGCCCAAGGCTTATCATGGAAGGAATTATGCGCCAAGGACTTATTATAGACTTGAAGACAAGCATGGAGAGGATGGAAAGGATGATCAAGGGCTGCAAGGAAGCATGGACAAGCTTAAAGGAGAGGATGGAATCGTAATTCACCAAGAAGATGCCATTAAGATGCCATTTGATCCTTTGAAGATGCCATTAGGTCCGATGACAAGAGCAAGAGCTAAAAGATTCAAGGATGCACTCATGGGTCTTGTTCGAACTCATCTTGAAGACTTGAAGACCATTGAAGTTCAATTGAAGAGCTTTGGTGATGATTTGGGCAAGAAATTATAAATCAATTACAAGTTCATCACATTGCTTGCTATTGATTCTAGATGGCCGGATTGACATCATGGCATGAGCCCATTATCATTAGTTATCTTTGTTTGGGCTTAATTCTATCTTAGATTAGCTTATTTTTAAGTTTGGACCTTATTTGGATTGGGCCTTGGTTGACTAAGTCCAATCCTTGTTTAATTATGTCTTTATTTCCTTTTCCTAGTTGGGCAAGGACTAGTTTTTCCCTAGCCCTTATATTTGGACGAAAATTAGGATTTATTTTAGGATTTTGGTTGACCCTGTCACTATATAAGGCCACCAATATCTCTTGTAAAAGTCAAGTCAAGTCAAGTTAATCAATAAAATTGAGAGGTTTATACCCATATCGATTTCTTTGGCTTCATTGTTCTAGTTTGAGCAAACTTAGGGTTCTTCATCTTGTAGAGTCCTAGCAAGCAATTAGGTTGAGATAACTTAGTTGTTTGTGAATCTTGTGATCTTGAGAATTCAATTGCAGGTCTAATTGAGTGCTTAAGGCCAACGAAAGAGGAGGGATAGCTTTGTGAAGATCATCGACATACAAGTCTAGGAGTTGAAGAAGTTCAAGTCGACTTTGGTGGATATTCAAAGGTTGGATTTGAATCTAATACAACTAGATTCGTATCACCTAAGATCACAAGATTCACAAACAATTAAGCAATCACAACCTAATTATTTGCTAGGACTCTACAAGATTGAAGAACCCTAAAGTATGTTCAAACTAGAACAAAGAAGCAAAGATAATCAATTGGGTGAATAAACCTCTACTTTATTTGATAAACTTAACTTGTGTTTACAAGAGGGATATAGACCATTTATATAGTGATAGGGTCGACGCATAACCCCCCTAATTTAAGCCTTACAGGCGGTTTACAAAGAAAGGAAGGATCAAGGAAATAGCTAATCCTTGTCCTAATAGGAAGAGTAAATAACATAACATAATTAAGCAAGGATTGGACTTAGTCAAATAAGACCCAGTCTAATGTCTTCTAGACTAATTAAATAGCTAATCTAAGATAGAATTAAGGCCCATATGGCCGAATTACACAATGAAAGATCTAATGCTCATCGATTTCAAGTAAGGTGCATAGCTTGGAATCGATGGTAATATTCTTGCCCTTATCTTCATCAAAGCTCTTAAATTGATCTTCAATGATCTTCAAGTCATCAAGATGAACTCGAACAAGGCTTGTTAATGCATCTTTGAACTTCTTAGCTCTTGATCTTGTCATCGGACCTAAAGGCATCTTCAATGGATCAAATGGCATCTTAGGTAACTCCTTGGTGCTTGAATCATCACTTGCGCAAACCCTTGGTTCTTCAAGCTTGTCCTTGCTTCTTTGCCGCATATGCTCATCCTTTCCATGATCTCCATTGTCTCCATTGTGTTCTTCAAGACTATGATAAGCCTTTGGCGCATCATCCCGTCTCCCTTGAAAAGGATTTCTCCTCAAATCTGCATCACTATCAAACAAGGATAAGTCTGAAACATTAAAAGTAGCACTTACATTGCCATATTCACTAGGAAGATCTAACTTGTATGCATTGTTGTTGATCCTCTCCAAGACTTGGAATGGACCATCTCCACGAGGTAAGAGCTTAGACTTTCTCTTTTCAGGAAACCTCTCCTTCCTTAGATGCAACCAAACCCAATCACCAGGTTCAAAGATGATTTCTTTGCGCCCCTTGTTAGCAACCTACATGTAGTGTTGTGTTTTCTTCTCAATTTGAGCTCTAACCTTTGCATGAAGATCCTTAACAAAATCGGTCTTCCTTTGTCCATCCATGTCAACTTGCACACTCAAAGGTAAACTCAACAAATCCAATGGGGTTAAAGGATTAAAGCCATACACAATCTCAAAAGGTGAATATCTAGTAGTACTATATATGCTTCTATTATTGCAAATTCAACATGAGGTAGACAATCCTCCCAAGTTCTTAAGTTCTTTTTAATCAAAGCCCTAAGCAAGGTCGACAAAGTCCTATTAACTACTTCAGTTTGGCCATCGGTTTGAGGATGACAAGTAGTTAAAAATAACAACTTAATGCCTAACTTAGTCCATAAAGTTCTCCAAAAGTGACTTAAGAACTTAGCATCTCTATCACTAACAATCGTCCTAAGCATTCCATGTAGTCTAACAATCTCCTTAAAAAACAAATTAGCTACATTAATGGCATCATCCGTTTTCGTACATGCAATGAAGTGTGCCATCTTAGAAAACCTATCAACAACAACAAAGATAGAATCTTTACCTCTCGTAGAACGAGGCAAACCTAACACAAAATCCATGCTAATGTGTGTCCGTGGTTCATGAGGAATAGGCAAAGGAGTATATAATCCATGAGGTTTAGATGTAGATTTAGCTTGCAAACAAACAATGCAACTAGATACATGCTTTCCTACATCATATTGCATCTTAGGCCAAAAGAAGTGTTCATGCAATATCTCATAAGTTCTATCAACTCCAAAGTGACCCATTAAACCCCCTTCATGTGATTCCCTCAAAAACACATAATGCAAAGAATAAGAAGGCACACACAATCTAGATTCTTTAAACAAAAATCCATCATGCTTATAGTACTTTCCAAATACAGAATTTTCACATGCTTTAAAGACATCACCAAAGTAAACATCACTAGCATACAATTCCTTAATAAACTCAAATCCAAGAAACTTAGAACCAAGCATGGAAAGTAAGATATACCTCCTTGATAAAGCATCGGCTACAACATTCTCCTTACCTTGTTTGTAGCACACCACATAAGGAAACTCTCAATGAACTCAATCCGCTTAGCATGTCTCTTATTCAACTTTTGTTAGCCTCTCAAGTACTTCAAGCTTTCATGATCGGTGTAAATCACAAACTCTTTAGGCCACAAATAATGCTACCATGTTTGTAATGCTCTCACAAGAGCATACAACTCTTTGTCATAGGTTGGATAATTCAATGCAGCCCCATTCAACTTCTCACTAAAATAAGCTAAGGGCTTCCCACATTGCTCTGATACCAATTGATACGAATCTAGTGGTTTTAGATTCAAATCTATCCTTGAGACCCGCCAAGAATCAACTTGAACTTCTTCAACTTCTAGACAAGTATGTCAACAACCTTCACTAAGCAATCTCTCTTCGTTCGTCGACCTTAGATCACCAATTAGACCTGCAATTGTCAACCTAAGATCACAAGATTCACAAACAATTAAGCTCACAAAACCTAATTACTTGCTAGGACTCTATAAGATTGAAGAACCCTAAAGTATGCTCAAACTAGAACAAAGAAGCCAAATAATCGATATGGGTGAATAAACCTCAATTTTATTGATAACTTGACTTGTGTTTACAAGAAGGGGTTGGTCCTTTTATATAGACATGGGGAACAACCAAAATCCTAAAATTAAGACCTAATTTTCGTCCAAACATAAGGGCTAGGGAAAAACTAGTCCAAGCCCAACTAGGAAAAGGAAATAAAAGCATAATTAAACAAGGATTGGACTTAGTCAAACAAGACCCAACCCAAATAACATCCAAACTTAAAAATAAGCTAATCTACGATAGAATTAAGCCCAAAAAAAGCAAACTAATACTAATGGGCTCATGCCACGATGTCAATCCGGCCATTTAGAATCAATAGCAAGCAAAGTGAAGAACTTGTAATTGATTGGTAATTTCTTACTCAAATCATCATCAAAGCTCTTCAATTGAACTTGAATGGTCTTCATATCATCAAGATGACTTCGAACAAGGCCCAATAATGCATCCTTGAACTTCTTAGCTCTTGATCTTGTCATTGGACCATTAGGCAAGCATAATGGATCGATTGGCACCTTTTTTGGTCTTGAAACAAGTCCATCGTTATCTCCATGGTCTCCATGAATCTCCATGCCTCCATGCAGCGCATGCACATCCTTTCCTTGCTCTCCATTGTCATCTTCAAGTCCTTGGCATCATTCCCTCCATGATAAGCCTTGGGCGCATCATTCCCTCCCCCTTGAAGAAGATTTGTCCTCAAATCTTGCTTATATCGCACCGCATATGGAAAGCTCTCAATGAACTGGTTTTGCACAACATTAGGATGGAGTTCAATCCCTCTAATGGATGGCAATCCACTAGGAATTTTCTCACAAAAGTAATCTACAGACTTCCCTCCTTGCATCAAAACAACTCCAATTCCTACAAAAATCACTCAAAAAAGACACAATATTGCTTGGAAGTTCTCCAATCAAGTTGTTAGTACTCACAAGTGTATTTCAAAACAAAAGTAAGAGCAAAACAGAATTATCATGCAAAGCACTCTTAATCTCACTTTTAGTAGCTAACATACACTTTTTAACAACTTTCTTAGAAGTCTCTTTCTTTTCACCCAAAACAGTCCTATTTTCAATGCTATGATCAACCAAAACAGATTTGTTTTCATCACAATTAGCATCCAAAACAGATTTTGTTTCATCTCAAACAACACTCAAAACAGAATTAGTGTCATCGCAAACAACACTCAAATTAGGTTTAGTGTTATCGCAAACAACATCTAAAACACTCTTTGCAACTAAAGCTGTTTTATCATCAAAACAATCATCAATTTTAGGTTCAGATTCACTCTTTTCTTTAGCCCTAAATTCAGCATCCAATTTAGCAAAATCATCTCTCAATTTAATTTGATCTTTTAAAGCTTCTTGAAGTGATAATTGATAAAGGAACTAAAGTAATAGGAATCTTACCACACTTAAAAGAGTACTTGTTTGTCTCACCATCATGTTTCACCTTGTTGTCATATTGCCAAGGCTTCCCAAGCAAAACCTGACAAGCTCGTATTGGTAGCACATCGCACAAAACATCCTCTTTGTACCTGCCCAAAGAAAGAGTAACCAAAACTTGTTTGTTAACCCTAATCTCCTCTCTATGATCATTGAACCAACCTAAGCTATAGGGTTTAGGATGTTTAGAAGTAGGCAATGACAACTCCTTCACCAAATAGACACTAGCTATATTTGTGCAACTCCCTCCATCAATGATCACACTACTAGGCTTTCCATGCGCATGCATCCTAGTATGAAACAAGTTCTCCCTTTGATTTTGCACATCTCCTTTCACATATGCACTCAATGTTCTCCTAGCAACTAAACTCATAAGTGGGTGAGTTGCATCATCATCATCCTCCTCATCATGCGCATAATCTTCCCCTTCATCATCTCCATCACCACTTGATCATAAATTAAATTCTTCATCTTCACTCACAATTTCACCATGATCATTAAGATACATAACCTTCTTGTTAACGCAATCCTTAGCATAATGACCATATCCTTGACACTTAAAACACTTAACATGAGACTTAGAAGAAGAACTTGATGAAAATTTAGAATCGATTTTAAGACTTACAAGAACCTTTTGCGCCACCTCCTTATCTTTGATGGGGGTTTTCTCATCTTTCTTGATAGAAGGTTTCCATGAGCTTGATTATGTGAATCCCTTCTTTGCCGCACCATGCCTCTTAATTTGACCATCGGCCTTCAAAGCATGTTGTAGCAACTCCTCAACATCATAGTGTTGTTGCATCTCCACTATGTCATGAATATCTCTATTTAAGCCCGCAAGGAACCTAGCCATGGTGGCTTGTGGAGCTTCTTCAGTTTCCACCCTAGATATCAACAACATCATCTCCGAGTAGTACTCATCAACACTCTTTGATCCTTGCCTCAAGGTTTGCAAGCTTTGGTAAAGAGAATTGATGTAAAAGCTTGGCACAAATCTCTTTCTCATCACACTCTTCAACTCAACCCAAGTATCAATAGGTCGCTCCAAATTTTTTCTCCTTGATTGTACTAATTGATTCCACCAATTCAAAGCATTCTCCACAAACTCAAGGATGGCAATTTGTACCTTCTTAGGTTCGGCAAAGGGGTGATAATCAAAGTACATGTCCAATTTTGACTCCCACTCCAAGTAATCCGCAGGGGTCCCTCTCCCATTGAATTTTGGGATCTTGTACTTGATGTTGTCCTTTGACACATCTCTTTCGACACCTCTCCTAGGCCGCAAGTTTTCATTGTAAGCTTTACCACCAAGTTCTTGTTGCCTTAATCTCTCCATTGGATTAATTCTCCTAACAACTTGTCTTTGAACTTGCGGTTGCTCTCCATGCTCATTGTGTTGTGCGGCATTAGCTCTTTGTTGGGGAGGTTGAGCTTGTTGATTTTGGCCATCTTTAATTTGTTGAACATCATTGGATAGGGCATCCATACGTTGCATTAAAGCTTGCAACATAATAGCCAAATCGGCTTGATTTCGTTCTTGTGCTTTGTCTCCCATTGTTCCTACACAAAAAGAAAAGTTAGTAATAAAAGCTCCTCACAAGTGTGTGTGTGTGTGTGTGTGTGTGTGTGTGTATGTGTGTGTAAATACCTTTGTTGTGCTCTCGTGTTTGCACTCAACCTATGGATTGGCGGTCCACTACTCTCTTGATGATCTCATAAGATTATGCCTTTTACTAGCTTCAATAGGCCTAATAAGAGCAACTTGTTAGAGTACTTCTTTCTTCTCGTGACCTACTTGAGGAACAAACAATTAGTAGCAAAACTTTTGTGAATCAAAGGAAAGTGATCTCAAACCAAACCAAACCAACTATGCAGCCTCTTTATGTCGATTTTCTTCTCCAAACTTGCTGCACAAAAACTCAATCAAACACAATTCAATCAATTAGAAACCCTAGTACCACTTGGATCGAATTTTGTACCACTTGTCTCAATAGGGTTTCAACCTGAAATTCTTCAAATTAAATATCAGATCACAGCAAAAGCAACCCAAGAATCTCAAACAAACAATCAATTAGGGTTAATTGCAACCAATTGAATCAATTGCACAAGAACAAACCCTAATCTCCAAATTCCTAAATCAAGAACCCTAAATCTAAAAAAATTCGATAATGCCACAGATTTTTTTGATTTTTTTTTCAATATTTTTCCCAGAAAGATCACACTAAAAGAAGTCTAAATCTCAAATTTCAAAGCTTTCTGAGCTCAAACGAATCTAGAAAAAAAATCACAAGTTTTTGGTCGATTTTTTTTTTTTTGATATTTTTCGATATAACTACTTGTTATAAGGACTCCAAATCTGAAATTTCAAAGCAATCGGAGTTAAGATGAATCCACATTGAATTTTTGAAGTTTCTGATTTTTTTTTTAATTTTCAACTAGATGGTTGTGATGGATGAAAAACTTGATAAATGATGAATAGAAGGATAGATTTACCGATTGAAGATGACAACCTATGCTCTGATTACCAATTGATACGAATCTAGTTGCTTTAGATTCAAATCTATCCTTGAGACCCGCCAAGAATATACTTGAACTTCTTCAACTTCTAGACAAGTATGTCGACAACCTTCACAAAGCAATCTCTCTTCGTTGGTCGGCCTTAGATCTCCAATTAGACCTGCAATTGAACATCTAAGATCACAAGATTCACGAACAATTAAGCAATCACAACCTAATTGTTTGCTAGGACTCTACAAGATTGAAGAACCCTAAAGTATGCTCAAACTAGAACAAAGAAGCAAAGATAATCAATTGGGTGAATAAACCTCTACTTTATTTGATAAACTTAACTTGTGTTTACAAGAGGGATATAGACCATTTATATAGTGATAGGGTCGACGCATAACCCCCCTAATCTAAGCCTTACAGGCGGTTTACAAAGAAAGGAAGGATCAAGGAAATAGCTAATCCTTGTCCTAATAGGAAGAGTAAATAACATAACATAATTAAGCAAGGATTGGACTTAGTCAAATAAGGCCCAGTCTAATGTCTTCTAGACTAATTAAATAGCTAATCTAAGATAGAATTAAGGCCCATATGGCCGAATTACACAATGAAAGATCTAATGCTCATCGATTTCAAGTAAGGTGCATAGCTTGGAATCGATGGTAATATTCTTGCCCTTATCTTCATCAAAACTCTTAAATTGATCTTCAATGATCTTCAAGTCATCAAGATGAGTTCGAACAAGACTTGTTAATGCATCTTTGAACTTCTTAGCTCTTGATCTTGTCATCGGACCTAAAGGCATCTTCAATGGATCAAATGGCATCTTAGGCAACTCCTTGGTGCTTGAATCATCACTTGCGCAAACCCTTGGTTCTTCAAGCTTGTCCTTGCTTCTTTGCCGCATATGCCCATCCTTTCCATGATCTGCATTGTGTTCTTCAAGACCATGATAAGCCTTTGGCGCATCAAAAAGGCTGACATGTGTCCCCTTATGGAATATATTTAAATATTAAATAACTAATTAATTATGAAATGGGGTACTTGTGAACATTTTAGCCCGCTTGTGGAGTCTTAAAACTCCAACGACAATGTATTTAATAATCATTATTTTCTAATGGGTTATTATGAGGTCAACTATCGTGGAGTATAACAGACTGTGCGTGCAGGTCTAAAAAGGTGAATGTGACCCCTTAAGGAATTTATTTAAATATTAAATAACTAGTTATTTATGAAATGGATTACTTGTCAACATTTTAGCCCGTTAAATAACTAATTAATTATGAAATGGGGCACTTGTCAACATTTTAGGCCCCTTGTGGAGTCCAAAAACTCAACCGGCAGTATATCAAATAATCACTCTTTTCTAATGAGTTATTATCAGATCCACTGTCAGTGGAGTTTAGCATACAGCACATAGGGATCTAAAAGGATGACATGTGCCCCCTAGGAAATATATTTAAATATCAAATAACAAATTAATTATGAAATAGGGTACTTGTCAACATTTTACCTCGCTTGTGGAGTCCAAAAACTCCATGGGCAGTGTATCAAATAATTAGTCCTTTCTAATGGGTTGTTATCAGGTCCACTGTCCGTGGAAAGCAGACTGCACATGTGGCTCTAAAAGGGTGACATGTGGTTCCCTTAGGGAATATATTTAAATATTAAATAACTTATTAATTATGAAATATGCTACTTGTCAACATTTTAGCCCCCTTGTGGAGTCCAAAAACTCCACCGATAATGTATGAAATAATCACTCTTTTCTAATGGGTTATTATCAGGTCCGTTGTTGGAGTTTAACAAACGGTACATGCAAACATGTGTCCCCTTAAGGAATATATTTAAATATTAAATAACTAATTAATAATTAAATGGAGCACTTGTCAACATTTTAGCCCGCTAAATAACTAATTAGTTATGAAATGGGGTACTTGCCAACATTTTTGTCGGAGTCCAAAAACTCCACCGTGTATGAAATGATCACTCTGTGTATCAAATAATATACAAACTGCTAAATGATCTTATATAGCATTGTTTTACTGTAAGAGTCTAAAGAGGATATTCCTTTCTATCCTTGAGGTAGTAAGATTGTATAAAGATAAAACACATTAACGCAGGCCTTTCTTTAGATCCCAAACCTCTAAAAGGTTCTTTCTCGTCCAGGTCTTAGCTTCGGGTGATCTTTTTCAATAAAATCATCACGTAGTACATCAACAAACCCCAAAGTAATGCCCCTTTATCCTTTAAGTCTTTGGAGTTGCCTTAAGCTTTGTGAAGATTGTTTTGAATTTGGATCTTGAGGTATTGCTTTTGATAGTTATAAATTCCCATTCTTCAAATTTAAACATCCGTCAATATTGTTGTTTGTTGAAGTCACCAAGTCGCCGGTTAGCTGACGGTGGAAAGGAGGACCTCCGAGGTAACCTGAGAACACTAGAAGAGGCGTTAGGAGCGACGGGGCTTGAGTCCCCCGTTTGGACTCCGATGCCTAAGTTAGAGATCTAGATTTAGATCTGGTTTTTGGAGGTCTAGGGTTTAAGAGAGAATAGAGACAAAGAGTGTAGAGAGTGAGTAGAGAATGTGTAACCTCCTCCAGCCTTGAGAGTCGTGGGTATATATAGAAGGCCTCCTTGTACGGGTCGCACGCGCGAGGTCACGTGTGGAGTTGTACTTCGGAGGTCATGTGTTGAAGGTATCCGTTGGAGGTCACGTATGGAGTTGTACTTCGGAGATCACGTGTGGGATCGTACGTTGGAGGTCACGTGTGGAGTGCCAGCTGGCTAGCGATAGGGTCCGGCTCCTTGTGGTCATAGGTGGTCGAACGCCAGGTGGTCGAGCGCCAGGTGGTCGGGCGCCGGGCTTTGTAGGTAGTCGGACGCCAAGCAATTGTGCCATGCTCAACAATTGCCGCTAGCGATAGGGTCGGCTCCTTGTGGTCATAGGTGGTCGAGCGCCAGGTGGTCGGGCGCCAGGCTTTGTAGGTAGTCGGACGCCAAGCAATTGTGCCATGCTCAACAATTGCCCCCCAGCCGTGAGGGAGGTTATAAAGTGACCAAACGAAACGGCTCTTCTTCTGGTTAGGCATCGGGCGGGTGGGCCGGGTTGTTTAGATTGGCTCCCCGTTGCTCTTGTCTGTTGAGTGGTATTCTTGGGGTGTCATATGCGGAGTTTCTTCTTCTTGATCTTTTGGAGTGGGGTTGTTGTCGTGTGCCAGATTTTGTTCTTGCAAGCTGGGTTTCCTTAGTTGATTGCGGTGGGTCTTTTAATGTCTTTCTTGGTTGACCGCCTCATTCTCCCTTGATAGTATTTTGATGAAGCTTTGATCGTTGGTCTCGTTTGTACTTAAATAAGAGTGGGAGCTCGACCATATATATATATGGAAGATTGCTTGGTCGAGCGCTATAGCCCATATATGGGGTTTGGACGCTCTACCATATATTGAGGATTTCTTGGTCGAGCGCCATAGCCCATATATGGGATTTGGCGCTCGACCACATATTGACGACCTTTTCTCTTTTTTTTATTTTGAATCTTGTTTTTTTTTTATTGGAATTCTTTTTTTTTTTTTCGAGAATTCAAATTTTAAATTTGAATTTTTCCGAGGAGGGGGAAACCTTTTTTTTTTTTGGAGTTAATTGGGTCAGATGACTTGGTGGTCTCCGGACTCTCTGAGGTGGTCTGTGGCGGTCGACACATTTTGTCAGCTTGTCGAGCGACGTGGTGGTCGACATATTTGGTCAGCCTTGTCGAGCGAAGTGGCGGTCCACACATTTTGTCAGCTTGTCGAGCGACGTAGCGGTCGACACATTTTGTCAGCGTTGTCGAGCGACGTAGCGGTCCACAGATTTTGTCAACTTTGTCGAGCGACATGGCGGTCGACATATTTTGTCAGCTTGTCGCCTATTTTTTGCTTTTTTCATCCTTTTAGGACTGCATGGGGTGTGATGCGCCAGCATTTGCTTTTTGTTTTCCCTTTGAGTGGGAATTCTTGGAGTGTCGTATTTAGCTTCGATTTTGACTGACCACCAGGTTTTGTATTTTTCCTTCTTGGTTTGAGTTTGTATTTTGTTTTTTGGTTGATCGCCAAGTTCTTATCTTCTTGGTTTGAGTGTGGTGTGATCGATCGACTAGTTCTTCTCTTCTTGGTTTGAATGTGATGTAGTCGATCGACTAGTTACTTCTCTTCTTGGTTTGAATGTGATGTGGTCGATCGACTAGTTACTTCTCTTGTTGGTTTGAATGTGATGTGGTCGATCGACTAGTTACTTCTCTTCTTGGTTTGAATGTGATGTGGTCGATCGACTAGTTACTTCTCTTCTTGGTTTGAATGTGATGTGGTCGATCGACCGGTTCTTTTCTTCTTGTAGAGCTATCTATGGAGAAAGATGCTTTGAGGGCCAAGATTAAGGCCGACATGAATAAGAAGAAGCCTGAGTCACAAGATAAGGGCCAAGGGAAGAAGCGTCTTGCTGAACAGCTTCCTTCAAAGGACCCAAAAGATAACGTGTCGAAGAAGTCCAAAACCACTCCTGAGACACATTCCGTTGCTTCCGAGTCGCTTGCAGTTACTCCCTCTTCGAAACCAGATCCGGCTGTTGGGGGTTCGGGTGGTACCTTGAAAGCGACTTCGCCCAAAGACACTCCTTCTGGGGGCAATCGACCACTTGTTGAAAGGGATGGTGTCCATACCAAACATTCGGCTATTCCTCCTAAAGGTAGAGGAAGAGGGACTTTGGATTTTCTTTGTGATTCCATGGCTTATTTGAAGCTCGGGGAAGTTAGAGAGTTTGATGCCATCGAGAAACTTGAACAAGATGAGTGTGCTGCTTGTCTCGTCGCCCACGCTCATAAGGTAACTCTCCGCATATCCTTCCGTACAGTGCTAGCGCTCTGCGCCCGAAGTCAAGGGTGGGTCGGGCGCCCTCCTGCGCATGTCTCTGTGCGGTCGACCATATAAGCCCCTTTTTTTTTGAATAGGTCGAGCGCCCTGAGCCCATTCATGGGGTGACGTTCGACGCTATGGCTTTTGGAGGCGGTCGAGAGCTAGCCCCATTTATGGGCTTGGGCGTTCAACCGTTTTTTTTTTAACTAATGTTTTCCTTCATTTTGTTGCAGATAGCTATGTTCGCAAATCAGTTGCTGCACTTTTTCCATCCATCATTGGTGAAGAAAGATAGGGTGCTTGTGGAGTCGCTAGATGATGGCTGTTTGTTGATGACTAGGAAAGAATGTCGCAATCTTTAGAATAAGTTTGATAGGGAGAAAAAAGCAAAAGAGGATGCCCTGAAGCTTCATGGGGCTTTGCGAAAGAAGTGCAATGATCTTGAGGCGAAATTCGAGAAGCTTGAGAAAGATAACTCGGTTCTGACAAACCAATTTGCCTCTTTGAAGAGGTCCAAAGACGAGGAAGCCGGTTCCTTTGAGGTTTTTAAGATTCAAATGCAAAAGGAACTTGAGGACTTGAAGGTATTCAATTCTCCTTTTCTTGGGTGCTTTTGGCTTGGATAAGACTTGGTGCATTCAACATGTTTTCTGTTTTTTTCCTTAGTCATCGTAGTTTGGCTTGGTTCTTGTTGTCAACCGTTATGATGGTTTTGTTTTGTTTGTGTGTTTGGTTCGGTTGGAGTGTCTGTTGTCTTGTGTTTTATATATTGTGTAGGCTTGGGTTTACCCTTTATTTTTGGCTATTCACCTTGCTCTTGCCTTGTTGGGTTGACTATGGTGTCCTCTTGCTTTGGATATGATGTGGTCGGTCGACCTGTTGTTTACTTGTTTTGGATGTGGTGAGGTCGGTCGACCTGTTGTTTATTTTCTTGCTTTGAATATGATATAGTCGGTCGACCTGTTGTTTACTTTCTTGCTTGGAATATGGTATGGTCGGTCGACCTGTTGTTTACTTCCTTGCTTCGAATATGATATGGTCGGTCGACCTATTGTTTGTTTTCTTGTTTTGAATATGTTATGGTCGGTCGACCTATTGTTGACTTCCTTGCTCCAAATATGATGTGGTCGGTCAACCTATTGTTTGTTTTCTTGTTTTGAATATGATATGGTCGATCGACATGTTGTTTACTTTCTTCTATTGGTCCATTTGGTTCGGGTCCTACTTGGTTTCTTTCTTGGATCTTGTTCTAGCGACTAACTCTTCACGCTTTGCTTTGCAGAGTTCGCTTGATCAGAAGTTTGCCGAGTGTGAGAAGAAGGATGCTGAGATTAAAAGCCTCACGGATGATGCCTGTGACATTGCTAGTGATTTAGCTAATGAGGAACGAGCGAAACTTCTGAAGTCAATTAAGGATGTGCACCCTGAGCTGGACCTTAGTGCTTTTGACGTTGTTTCCGGAGATGATGGAGGGGATGCTTCGCCACCCATTGATGTGGAGGAGCAAGGGGTCATGCTCAATGAAGATGGCGAGGTAATGGTGCTCCCCGCTGATCCTTTTGTGATTGCGATCTCGGAGGAGGATTTTACCACTGATGAATTACTTGGTGTGACACAGGCTGAGATTGCTCGTAGCAAGGAGGTTGGTGACCAGTTTTTTGCCGAGGAGGATGGAAATGGCACTCTGCCGACCACCACCATTGATCAGCTTGTTGATTCTTCTCAGATTCAGAATGATGTGCAAGAAGGGATGCAGCGTGAGGGGAATGCTTCTTGAGGAAAATTAGTTCTTTTCCCTTTCTTTTCTTTCTTGCCTATGTCCAGACCTGTTTTGTCAATGCTTGCATGGTACATTGAAACTTGTAACTGATATCACCTCTTTGGTCGCTTGACCCTTTTTGATGTAGTATAGGCTTAGTGTAGGCGCTCGTCTCTTACTTTGGAACTTTGTAATTAATTGTAGCCTCTTGTGGCGTTAGACTATTTCCGGATATGTTGTGTAGCTTGAATATTTGGGTGCTCGCCCAATTACGGATTCGATATGTTGGATGAAATTTGGAGGCATTTGTTTATCTGAATTGCTAGTCTTTATGGTATTTGTTGCTTGTCTTTTGTTTAGTGGGGGTATGTTCATTTTTGTGCAAGTAAAAGGAGGGTTGACACAAAGGATTTTTTTTTTTAATTCCGAGTCGTTCTTGAGCTTCGAATCTTCACTCTGTCTGACGCAAGATGGTCGTTGTAGTTTATTGCTTTTGAAACTGCACTCTGCCTGATTCAATATGGTCAAGCACCCTTTGGAGAGTTGGGTCGGTGTAGTGGTCGCCCGACTTGTTGTGTTTGTTGTCGTTGTCGTTATGGTCGAGCGCCTCTTGCAAAATTGGGTTGGGGGATTCGCTCGACCCTTTCGCTTGTTGGTAGGTGTTTTGCCCTTTAGGCTTTGCTTTGCCTTCGAGTTTGGCTATAGACGGCTTCGTGCCAGTCACGTAAAATGGAAGGTCATGCTAGGTCAAGATTGGTTCGTGCCATTTGCTTGCCCGCCGGCGTTGAGCCCCTTGGGGGCATTCACTGTTCCCATACTTGTTCAAGGATGGTTTTTCTACTCACCACTTGCAAGTTGGGGGCCATGCTAAGTCAGGGTCAAATCTTATCGACTGCCCCGCCCGCTAGCGTTGAGCCCTCTTTTTGGGGCGTTCATCATTCCCATACTTGTCCAGGGATGGTTTTTTACTCATCGCCTGCAAGTCGGGGGCCATGCTGAGTCGGGGTCATATCTTGTCGATCGCCCCGCCCGCTAGCGTTGAACCCTCTTTTTGGGGCGTTCATCATTCCCATACTTGTCCAGGGATGGTTTTTTTTTTACTCATCGCCTGAAAGTCGGGGGCCATGCTGAGTCGGGGTCATATCTTGTCGATCGCCCCGCCCGCTGGCGTTGAGCCCTCTTTTTGGGGCGTTCATCACTCCCATGCTTGTCAGGGGAAGGTTTTTTACTCATCGCCTGCAAGTTGGGGGCCATGCTAAGTCGGGGTCATATCTTGTCGATCGCCCCGCCCGCTGGCGTTGAGCCCTCTTTTTGGGGCGTTCGTGAGGTATGGCTTCTCACTTCTTGCTTTTGCTCTTTTCCTTTTTGCTTTCAAAGATTCTTTGCTAATTTTACACAAAATTTGTAGAAAATCTGACCGGCTACTGCTTGTCTTAGTCAGTGTAACTTTTCATTTCATTTGTAGAATTTGAGTACATGAAGTCATGAAGTTCTTTAGAGTGATCATTCAAAAGTAAAGATTAAGGGGGAACATAAGTGGGGAGTAGATGTCGATCGACACTTTCATTGATATCTGAACTAGGTTTTTCCTATTACAATCTACTGATAATATTTTTTGGTGATTCCATCTTCGATGTCATCCCTCAGAATCACCTTTATTGCTTCTTCCACTGCTTCTGCTTTTCCCAACTTCTTCTCATCTCTATTATCCGTTGTATCAGCTTTGGGAGCTTCTTCCTTAGCCTCATGTTGCTTGTTTTCTTCGGGGGGACTTTCATCTTGGGGGCTCGACAGCTTTGGTTGTCTTGGGGGAGTGTCGTTCGACACGTCTATCAGCTCTGGCTACTCTGGGATGTTTTCGTTCGACCCCCTTGCTAGGGTGTCGTTCGACACATTCACCACTTCTAATTGCTCCAAGGAGCTGGCGTTCGACCCTTCCATTACTTGTATACTTGGGGTGACTTCAAGCGTTGCCACTCCTAAGGAAAGTATGTTGATCTCCATGTCTAAGTATTCATCATCCCAACTCCCTTGGCCCCTAGGATAGTAGTCGCCCAAGGTTCTAGCGACCTGTTCCTTAGTTTTGCTTTTGGTAGGGAGTGTCAGAGACTCCAAATGACAAGTGCGGGAGGTAGTTTTGTTGGTGCACATGTATCCTATGACAGTGGGTGTTGGGAACTTGACTTTTAGACAGTATATTGCATCCACCATCCTTGTCCTTTTCATGAGTGGTTGCCCAATAAGTGCGTTGTAGGGGGATGGAAGGTCCACCACCACAAACTTGTGGAGAAGATTTAACACGTGTTCCCCATCTCCTATGTAGATTGTTACATTCACAGTGCCCCTGGTTGGGATGGGGACTAAGTCAAAACCGTAGATGGGTCATGAGGGTTCCAAATCTTCATCCCGTAGGTTCAATTTCCTAAAGGTTGAATACATCAAAACATCTACCGCACTTCCTCCGTCTATGAGAATTTTGCTGACATCATAGTTGGCTATCATTGCTCGTACCACTAGGGGGTCATTGTCGGAGTCCTCATAGATGTTCATGTCTTCCTTAGTGAAGGTGATTGTCCAATCTGACTCCTCGTCCAACCTTTTAGCAGGCGCTCCCACTGCTAGAGACATAACACTCCTCAAATGCTCCTTTCTTTTACTACGGGACTGTGCCCAGTTCTCAGTTGCTCCAATGATAGTATTGATGGTACCCAACGGTTGTGGCCTTCTGGGGGTGTCATTTGGGGCACCAATCTTGTCGAGCGCACTTGTTCTTGCTTGGCGCTCGACAGATGCCGCTGGTTGGGTGTCCTTTATCAAGATATAGTCTTTCAAATACCCATTCCTTATCAGTTCTTCAATGGTATTTTTCAGGTTCACACAACTATCCGTGTCATGACCCCACGACTGGTGGAACTCACATTTTTTTCCGGAGCTTCTATAGCGTTCATGGTTGATGATCGGGCGTGGCCATTGGACCTTGTCCGCGGCCCGACTTCCAGAAATGGCATGTAGCACAGCTGTCGGGGTGGTGCTTAGTGGGGTGTAACTGTTGTACATGGGCTTGGCGTACGACCTTTCCTGAAAGTGTCGGTTGTCCCGATGTAGGCCCTTTCCTTTGTCCCTCCTTGGGTTGAAAGTCGGTCGCTAGTTAGGGGATCTGCTCCTGCTCCTCTGTCTTTCTCTTATCCTCTCGTCGTTCGACCCGTGCCCCCCAGTCCTGAAGGGGGCGTTCTTCAACCTCATCTGTTTCTCCGCTTGGATATATGTCTGAGCTTCATTGAAGACTTGCTTGAGTCTCTTCCGTTTCAGTCTATGTAGATCCAAAAACAATCCTTTATCCCTTACTCCTTCCATGTATGCCCGGATTGCTTCCTTGTCAGTCACATCATCCGTTTCTACGCAGGCATCTGAGAACCGCTTTGTGAAAGCCTCAATGCTTTCGTTTGTGTCTTGTTTGATGCAAAACAGATCGTCAATCGTTTTTCCTATCCTCGTTCGACTATGGAAGTAGGAGAGGAAAGTTTGGCATAGCATTGTAAAGTTGACAATGGAACCACTTGGCTTAATCCTATAGAACCAAGCTCTGGCTGCCCCCGTTAGGGTAGTTAGGAAAATGCGGCACATAACATCTTCCGAGAGGTTTTGTAAGAGCATAAGCTCTTTAATTGGCTCAAGTGTTCATGCGGGTCCCCTGGTCCATCATATTTAATCTTTGGTAGCTTCGTGCCTGGTGGGACTACGGCTTGCATGATGACTAAGGAGAGCGGGGTAGTGACTCCATTCATCATCTGGATAGTTTCTTCTGTGGTTGCCGTTCTTTGTCAATTCAGTCGTTCGTCCATCTCACGGTGGAGTTGTTCCCTCAACTCATTTAACTGGCCTTCAACGGTGGTTTGGACTTGTGGTTGTTGAACTGGGGTTTGGGCGACCGGGGTGCTGTTTTGCGCTACCTGATCCCTCAGCGGCCACCGTAGAGCTCTGTCCATTTGTGAAGAGTTTGTTGGTACATTTTCAACTTCATAGACACGCTCATCTGTGGATGTGTCCTAAGGGTAGTAGGTGGGATCTTCTTCAGAAAGACAGTCGTCGCTGTCGTAGTATTCTTCGTTACTCGGCAAGCCCAACGTCTCCACGTTTGGCGGGTCACGAGAGTCCCCCAGAATGGGAATCCTCCTCTCGGCTGGCGGTGTGGGGCATCCGCCAGTGGTTGGGCGTTGGCTCTCAGTAGAGCGTTTTCTAGTGCGGCGATCCTAGCCTCTTCCTCTGTTGTCTTTCCTTCGCCTCCTGTCTATCTTGTTGAAGTTGGGCTATCAAGGCTTTCACCATCTTGGCGCTCCCATCTTGTGCTCCAGGCAGTGGCTGGAAAGCCAACGGTTATGGCATGGCTGAAGAGGAAGCGCCTTGGAAGTTAAGGGGTGGAGGGCAGTAGTATGGCACGTAACCAAACATGTGCTGCATTCCGTGGGCCGAGACTGTCGGGAGGCTGCCAGGTGGTAAGTTAGTTGGCGTTTGCTGCTGTGGGTCGTTTGGCTTGAAACCCGGCGGTGGTGGTGAAGGCGTCATAGTCTGAGTAGTAGATCTCGGTGGTGTCTCTTGAAAAAGAGATTTTTTGGCTGCTGACTCGTTCGTGGCTTTGGGTAGGGGCTCCTTTACAGGTGGGATCTCGTCAGGTGTTGCTGAAGACGACATGGTTCCTCACTTTTGTGAAGTAAAGAGAAAAAATTTCGGTTCCCGAAGACTGCGCCAATTGTTGAGGTCACAAAGTCGCCGGTTAGCTGACGGTGGAAAGGAGGACCTCCGAGGTAACCTGAGAACACTAGAAGAGGCGTTAGGAGCGACGGGCTTAGGTCCCCCGTTTGGACTCTGATGCCTAAGTTAGAGATTTAGATTTAGATCTGATTTTTGAAGGTCTAGGGTTTAAGAGAGAATAGAGACAAAAAGTGTAGAGAGTGAGTAGAGAATGTGTAACCTCCTCCAGCCTTGAGAGTCGTGGGTATATATAGAGGGCCTCCTTGTACGGGGTCACGTGTGGAGTTATACTTCGGAGGTCACGTGTTGAAGGTATCCGTTGGAGGTCACGTGTGGAGTTGTACTTCGGAGATCACGTGTTGGATCGTACGTTGGAGGTCACGTGTGGAGTGCTAGCTGGCTAGCGATAGGGTCCGGCTCCTTGTGGTCGAACGCCAGGTGGTCAAGCGCCAGGTGGTCGGGCGCCGGGCTTTGTAGGTAGTCGGACGCCAAGCAATTGTGCCATGCTCAACAATTGCCGATAGCGATAGGGTCCAGCTCCTTGTGGTCATAGATGGTCGAGCGTCAGGTGGTCGGACGCTGGGCTTTGTAGATAGTCGGACGCCAAGCAATTGTGCCATGCTCAACATTGTTTTAAATATTTTTTTTATGATTTCCTAAGATCTTGATTGAGAATATTCCAAGTACTACGAAGACATAAGTAAATATCTAGGTCGATCGCTAATTGTCTAAACATCTTCAAATATAAAAGCATATAGAAATATCCATCATAATTTGCTAAGCATATAGAATTATTCAACATAATTTGCAAAGCATATAGAAATATCCAACATGACTTGCAAGTGTTTGTAATCTTATCTAGGAATTAAATTTAAAGCTACCAGAGGAGAATTTATTATTTTTTTTGACCTTGTACTTCATTTCATGTCTGTCTCCTGCATATAAGTTCATTTTGTAAGAATTTGCATATGCGTGGCAGTACATAATTGTAATAGAGATGTATCGAACATTTACCTGTGGGGGAGCAATTTGTTTTCAGATTTTCAGGAGGTGAACAATGATCTATTTTCTGTGTGTATAAGTTCCTTCATGGACAGGTCCCTGAGATTGGAGAGCAAACAAATTCCCCCATTGTAATTAATCGGATCCTCGATTATCACCTGCTGGTATCCTATTTCTGATCCCAAGTTGTATTTTATCTCGTATGAAAACACTTGGGAGAGAATGTCATGTCAACCTCTGTCTTGATAGCAATCCTTCCTTGAACAATATCCTCTGCTGTGTATAGTGTATAGTGTATAGGTAGCAAACATTTTTGTACCCTTGGATGACATTTTTTGTATCTGGCTCTATCAATTCGATGTGTTCTGGTGAAGGATGGTATACTCTCAGGTGAAGTCATATATAGCAGCAATTATATGAGGCCGTTGAAGTTGTTTGAAGATGGTCTCTGGTGGTGGGATCTCGTCAGGTCCTATGTTAAGCCACTGACAGATAGTCTTCTCCGACGCAATTCCCTTTTCACTGGTACATTCCATCATTATTGGTTTTCTCGATTTCTCAGTTGTTGTATTTAGTGGACGTTGTGGGAACTTGACATTAAACAAAGCTTCCAATACCTCCACCAGTTCTTTAATGCCTTCTTTGACTTCATCTTTGTCCCATGAGGAAGGGTAAACGCTCTCCTTTCATACTTTGTAGTTTAATGTGCAATAACAAATACAATGGGATAGCTAGCATAGTATCATATATTCCAATATGCAATGCAATTTCATGTCGCGATTGTTCTAAATTCGATATCTAATAACCAATCTAATGAGATTACAAAATAGCATATATGCCTTTATTTGATAGTATATAACTGTTACAATTTTAATTCACAGTTTTCGAATTCTAAAAAAGCAATTGAAATCTTTAATAAAAACCTGTTTTCCACAGTCTGCAACGCTTTGAATGCCTTTCTGAATTCTTTGGAAAATTTTTAAGCCAACGACTTTGTGAGTAGTTTAATATCTTGGCTATGTTCTTATGTCTGTTCAGTTCAGTCAACTTGGAACGGGTTAAGGCAGTTACTGATTTTATGTGGGTGGTTTTGTCGAGGTTCTGTTTTCCTATCCTGCTATATATTCTTTATAAATGATATGATATGCTGTTTCGAAATGAGAAATTATTTTTTTTACATATTTATGGAAATTTAATTTCATAGGATATATTTTTTAGATTAAAAAATAGATAGATAATTTTTGATTCTTGGATGCATATCTTCAAACAGGGCTTCAATCAATTCCTTATGTGTGTCCGTTTGCTTCATCCATAGAATTGATTCAAGAGTCTCAGTGTTTTATTCATTGGTTCTTTTGCAAAGTATTTGGTTTAAGAAGCTTACATTCTTTTGATGCCAAAAAAGAAGCTTACATTCTTTGTACTTGGGAAGTCTCTGGGATGATAGAATTGCTCCTCCATGAAAAGATCTCACCCTCAGTCCAGTGAAAATCACTGCTGGTCTTGGCCTTGATGCTACAATCATTGGGATGTCTAGCATATGGGTAGTTCTTATGATTCATCTTATTATCCCTATCACATCTTCAAAGTAACAGGTTGATATATAATGAACTATCAGTAAATAACTTGAAACTCTAAATTGTAAATGTAAACTGTTTTTTCTAATTAGAGATGTGTTCTAAAAATGTTAAAAAGGTCTCCCCATTTGGTCTCGTTTTCTTATGTGTCCTCTCCACTAAAGTTGAAAAACTATCTGTTGTAAATTCCTTGAGAATGTAATATGGTATCTGCATGGAAAAAAGTCATGTGAGAGATATGCATCTAAGGACGCTTCTTTAGGTGCTAACCCATCTTATGTTTGGAAGAGTATTTTGGAGGGCATATCAGTATTAAAATTAGGAGCCCGATAGCATGTGGGAGATGGATTCGATCAAAATCATGGAGGATCAGTGGCGGAGTCAGGAATTTACTTCAATGGGGTCAATATATAACATTACCTATATGTAAAAGATCACAATATAAAAATTATTGTACATAATATTATCATAATATATGGTCAAAAATTAACATCTAACATAAAATTACTACTTACAATTGTCCACGACGAGTTTTCATATTTTGGAAGCGTTGTATGATTGCTTCATTGTCTATTCCATTAAATACATCTCTTTCAATATACGTAATCAAACAATCATTCATCTTCATTGTCTATTCCATTAAATACATCTCTTTCAATATATGTAATCAAACAATCATTCATCAAACTATCTCCCATTCGATTCCTCAACCTATTCTTAACTATCTTCATTGCCGATTCGATTCCTCAACCTATTCTTAACTATCTTCATTGCCGAAAAGGATCTTTCCACACTTGCCGTTGCAACGGGCAAAATTAAAGCCAACTTCACTAACAAAAAAACTAATGGATAAACAGCATCTTTCTTTGTCTCAACCAACTTTTCAGCAACTTCACTAGCAAAAAACTAATACTTGTTTGAGGAAAATTGTGATTACTTGGTTGACAGGGACCTTTTTGCAAGTAATATCTTCGCACCTTATCTTGGTCATTAGGATGATAATCTGAAATTCTAGTACGAAGAGCTGGATCGGGTGGTAAATCTTCTAAATTAATTTCTATATGAGCTTGCTTTGGACATGCTTGAGTATTTTCTTGATGACTATTTTCTTGACTTATATTTGATTGCTCACATATCGATTTTCTCTTGAAATATCTTTCCATTATCTAGATTAAAATAAAACAAACATTTTACTTAAAAAGGTTATGAAATTAGATTAAAATTCCTACTAAAAATAATCAATTCATCTAAAACAAACATTTAACCACATTTGACATATTACCCATTATAAATAATATAAATCTAACACAAACAAAATTATAAGCATGTCACTAATAATAATAAAATAAATCTAACATCAATACATCATAGTTATCATTCAAGAAACTCATCAATTTTAAAGAAATTTTCTAAATAATTAAAAATTGTAAAATTATAAATTACCTCAAATGTTGCTTCCTTGTTCAAGTTTGAATGCCCTTTTTGTTGTAGAAGACCACACAAAAAGAACCCACAATTTAAATCAAGAAACTATTAATTCCTTAGAAAATGAAATAAAAGGTTGGGGTCTGTCTTTTACTCTTTTTCCCCTCTGTTGAGTACGAGCCTGTTTTTTTTTTTTTTATCTCAATAGGATGAATACAACTTCCTTAAGAAGTTGAAGTCAAGTGGTCCCATTTCTAATTGTAATTCTATTAATCCGATAGAATTTTTTGCAAAAGGACAATTTGATTTGAGTATTTTGCATGTGGGCCATGTGAGTTTTGTCACTTTGTGGGCTTTAGGACTTTTTTTTTTTTTGGTACTAATGGGCTTTAGGATTTAACTATTTAACTTTTGTCCCATATTATGACCCCTTAAAAATTTATTCAGTAAGGTCAAATTTAACTTTGACCTATAATTCATACTCCATATAAAAGGAGTTCTAAAATTTCAGTGGGGTCAGCAGACCCCACTGAATATATATTGGCTCCGCCCCTGTGGAGGATACATGGATCCCTTCTTTACCATCTGAGAGACCTAGCTCGATATTGTCTAATTCATTAGATTATGGGCTAGTTTCGGAGCTAATTAATCATGATAATAGAAGCTGGAAGGAGGACTTAGTTCGATCACTTTTTTGCCTAATGAGGCGGAGGAGATTTTAGATACTATTACTTTGAGTTTGCAGCGTGTGGAAGATAAATTAATTTGGACACAAACAAAGCTAGGAGAATTTACGGTTTGGTCGGCATATCATGTTGCAAGGGTCTATCTTGATCGTGAAGTGTCTGATCCCGAGCTGCGAAATCCCATTTGGAAACTGCTACGGACGGCTAAAGTTCTCCCAAAGATTAAATTCTTTACTTGGTGCTTGACCCATGGATTTCTACCTGCTAGAAGTATTCTGTTGGCGAGACATATGGCAGTACATGATGTATGTTGTGTTTGCGGTTCATCTTCTGAAACTTTGGCTCATGTTTTCTTTGATTGCCACTTTGCAAAATTAATTTGGTCAGATTTAGCTAGCTGGATGGAAGAGTTTGTTGATTCTATTGGCGAGACATATGGCAGTACATGATGTATGTTTTCTCAAGAGTTTGCTGTTAATGACTTTTGTTTGAATCTTTTCATCAAAGCACAACAAAAAGGATGTTTGGATAAGGTTCTGGTTAGCTTATAGTTACTTTGGTACAATCAAAATTCATGTTTACATGAAGGACGATGCAATACCAGTGCCCAACTTGTTCGAAAAATTGAGGCTGTGGTCAAAGATTATGAAGATGGGATGCAAAATATTAATGGTGAAAGAGTGGTATCTCGACGAATTGTAGTGTCCAAATGGCTTCCTCCTCCTCCTGGTATGTTGAAACTCAACTGTGACGCAGCTTTTAATCATAGCTCGGGTCTTACTACTCTCGGCATGATTATTAGGAATGCAAATAGCGATGTGGTTCTTGGTGGAGTCAGTAGTGTTGAAGTGGTAGCTAGTGTTCTTCATGCAGAATGTATGGCGATCATCTATGGTCTTGAAACGGCTTGGGAGCATGGATATTCGAGTGTGCTAGTGGAGTCTGCAAGTAAACATGCAATTGAAGAGATCTCCAAGGGTTTAAATTCATTTTGGTCAGGTGCATGTATGATTCATGATGTTATAGCTCTTTCTTCAGAATTTGATTCGATCTCTTTTGCTATTATTAATCGAGAAGCGGATGTGCTTGCTCATAATATTGTTAAATCTGAGTGTGTATTAGGTGCTCAAAGAATATGGTTACGTTACCTACCATCGTATATTTATAATCCTTCTCCTTCTTAATGAATAAAAGCTCGCTTAAGTTCCAAAAAAAAGAATGTTATAGATATAGATAAAAAATATAAAATAATAAAAGATAAATTTAATTTTTGATAAATTAGAATTTTGAGATTTTACAAATTTGACTCAAGTTCCATATTGGTCAATTTGAGTTGAGGCCTTTTCGACTTTTTCTTGATTAGATCTGAGGTAGATTGGGTTGGGTTTAGGGTTGTAGTGATGTGGTGGCAAACTTTTTTTTTTTGGCATGAATCTGTGTTGGCAAATTTTAGAAAACGGATAATGTAGGAGGAAGTTGGTCATTAAAAAACTGGATTACTAAACACCGTCTCTTTTTACTAGTCACCGTCCCCCCTTGGATTATTTTGCCATTTGCTTTATTTTCCATCAAACTCCAAACTTTTCAGTTCTCTCAAATTCTCTCAACCTTCAAACTTTCAAACCTCAATCATTCAAAATCATTCAAGTAAAACAACATCAAAACTCATGAACAAAGATTTTTCGGATTGAAAGTATGTTTTTTTAAAAAAAAAAAATAAAAAAATATCTATTTATCATTAATCAAAGATTAAAGTTCGCTTACTAATATTGAGATACTCATATCCATTTAAATTAAATGAATTGTCCAATATTTATTAAAGGACAAAAAGAAATTATAAAAAAAAATGATGCTAGGTCGCGACCCAGGTCGCGATCCGGCCATGGATGGGTCGCGCGCGGATCGCGACCCGCCATGGTGTGTGTCGCGCGCGTATCGTGGGTCGCATCCACCTACCCTTTTTTTTTTTTTTTTCTTCTTCTTCTCCTCTTTAAAGATTTTTTTTTAAAGATTTTCCTTTAATTTGCTTTTGTTCTTTAATAAGTATTGGACAATTCATTTAGTTTACATGGGTATGGATATGTCAATAAATGATTTAGATTTGAAAGTTTGAACGTCGAGAGAATTTGAGAGAATTGAAAATTTTGAAGTTTGAAGAAAATGGCAAAATAGTCCAAGGGGACGATATTTAGTAATTCCCTAAAAAAATATAGGAAGATAAGATAATTTTCATTTTGGCCAACAAAAACATTTGTTCACAAGACAATTTTTTTTTTTGTAATAAATTCATAAGACAAATTTGAAACATAACAATCTTGATCATTGTTTTCATTTTACACAACAATTAATAATAATCACTTGTGGGTTACTTTCTTCAGGAAAAAAAAAAAGAAAAATCCAAGTGGGCTACTTGTAAGTTGTAACTTGTTGAGATTCATAGTAGTTGTAAAAAGTTGTTGTCAGATTTATTAAAATTAATATTTGGACTAATCTAGTTTTCACTTGGGCCGTCAAACATTATAGAAAGAAAAAAAAAATCAATCATTATCCTTTTAAAAAACAAAAATCCCATCACCTAAAACAGCTTTATGATTATCTACAAATTTTAATACTAAAATAAGTAAATAAAGACATTTTGTTTATTATATTTCTTATTTTCTATTGGAGGGTTTAAATTTTTGAACTGAAAAAAGAATAAGAAAAAAGAAAAATCCTTTTGTTTCTGGGATTGTACTGGAAGTCGAAAGCTAAAATAAAATACGAAGAAATAAGCTCGAAAATCAGATTCAGGAAAAAAGCATCAGATTTAGGCAGCAGGATCCAAGTATTCAGATATTCTCTTCCTCTCTGTTTCCCCTTTCTTTCTCTCTCTCGTGCCAATGGAAGCTGATGTATCCATTTCTGTCTAAAGCCCCCAACGAAACCGAATCTCTTTCCTTCAAGTTACGAGAGGGGAATTAGGGTTTTTTCTTTTTGGGATCGATTTCTTTTGCAATTTTGAGACGAAGATGAATCCTGTTGTGGTGTCTTTGGTATGGTTTCTCTGTTCACTGAGTGTTTGTTCGATGACGTCAGCCAGTGTGGTTTTGATTGGGAATAACGGTACTCTCTCTTTTGATGCTATTGAAGCTAATTTCGGTAAGCTCTTTTGCTACTTTTTATAATTTGTTTTAAGCTTTTTTCTGTTTGGTTCCTGAGAAAGCTTTTGGCAAATTTCAATGAAATCGGATCTTTTGCTCTTTGTGAGCTCAAACTTGATTTCATTTAATATGCTATTTAATATTCTGGTTATTTAAACTGTACATGGGATGAGGAACTGAAGTAACTTATGTTTGATTGATTTTGACTAAAAAAAATGTTTGATTGAAGTGAGAAATTGAAGTTTGTTGGTGCCGCAAACATGAATTAATTTTTTATTTATGGTTTTCTCTCGTCTTTTTCAGCTCCCGCGATTAAAGGGTCAGGAGAATGTGGGGTATTATACTTAGCAGAGCCCCTTGATGCGTGCTCGGATTTGAGTAATAAAGTTGAAAAGGTTTCGAATTTTACATCCCCTTTTGCGTTGGTTATTAGAGGAGGATGCAGTTTTGATGAGAAAGTAAGAAGAGTGCAAAAGGCAGGGTTCAAAGCTGTTATTGTCTATGACAACGATGATGATGGCGTCTTGGTTGCAAGTAATTCCCTGTTTCTTTGATTTGCTCTTTTTTATGTTAGACAGTTGCAGTTGCTTAATTATGTACATCTTGGTTTCTAGAAAGATATCTGGGCAGCGAGAGCAATTCCCTGATCCTAATCATTATTGGAAGACATTTAAATATTTAAATAAATAGACCATTTTTGTTGCCACTAACAGATCCCTAACATGATTTGCTAATAGAAATGACTTTGTTATTAATCTTCAAAAACCTCTCACCTTCTCCAAACCCTTCGAATTTTTCTTTGGCATCTTGCCACTAAATCTCGATTGCATCAGATTGATTACTCTTTTCTTTAACCCTTTCAGACTGCATGACCATTAGCATTCCCCTAAATTCATATTTGATGTATTAATTGGATGGTGGTTTGGGGTGAAACGGTCGTTGTTGACCAGATTCCTGTTTTTTGAATAAATGAGTAACCTCATGGACCACAAAATTTTATGTGGAAATCTCTTTTCATATCCGGTTGGAATTGGGTTGATGTAGTTGTTCAGCAAAGTGCAATAATCATAAAGTAGGAGAAATAAGCTTCTTATGGTGTTGAATCCTTTGGATTTGCCCAAGATTTTTGGAGTTAATTTATTTCTCTCAGGAGTGGCTTGCTTTGGCCCTTTATTCACTGTACTGGTAAATATAGTTTCTCTATAGATAGGGAACTTCTAATACTGGATTTTCATTGACTTTTATTCATCTTTCTCTAATGCAATTTATCTGGTGTCCTAGATAAAACTCCATTCTTCTTTCTGTTTTAGATGCTATATAATTGTGAATGATTTGAAATTCATAGATATTGGCAGACAAATATGCAAATTATTTTGCATTTGAATCTACACTTGCCACATTCATGTAAAACTAAATTGTACCATATGTTTATGCTCAAAAGCTGTATGCATATTATAACAGCAATTCTCTATAGTAATTTATCATGCTTATATCTTCAGCCCTTTGGAATTAGTATTGGCCAAGTAACATGTTTTACTGGTCAACCTATAGGTGGTTTCAACCAATTACACCCTAATTGCTGAATCATCTTGTACAAGTAAAGTTTTGGCTGTTGGATTAATTGTCAGTAAGAATCTCTTTTTCTCGAGTAGATTTAAAATGAGAGAGGATGCTGAAAGTAAGATATGTTAAGCATGAGGGTGTTAAACACTTGCTTGACTTTAATTGCTGAGAGAGAATTAGGACCAAATCTATACCATGATTAAGTCATTTGCCTGTGTAATTTTTCTGCATTATTCATTTATGTGTTTCCACTGCTCCAAATTCTCTGTTGCCATTACTTTACAAATTTCTTCGACTGAGAAGTTTATTTGTTCATCTTGTTATTATTGTTTTTGAACAAAAATTCATCTTCTATGCATGCCTAACACCTCTTTACTTACATCATAATCTTTTAACAGTGGCAGGGAATGCATCTGGGATAAAGATACATGCCGTCTTTGTTTCCAAATCCTCTGGAGATATACTCAAAAAATATGCTGGGTCTACTGATATGGAGGTGTGGCTGATCCCTAGTTTTGAAAACTCAGCATGGTCGATCATGGCGATCTCCTTTATTTCTCTACTTGCCATGTCTGCAGTTCTCGCAACTTGTTTCTTTGTACGCAGACATCGGATTAGACGAGAAAGACCTCAATCTTCTCGAGTTCGTGAATTTCATGGGATGAGCAAGCGTTTAGTAAAAGCAATGCCTAGCTTGATATTTACTTCTGTCTTGGAGGATAATTGTACCTCAATGACGTGTGCTATATGTCTCGAAGACTATAATGTAGGAGATAAGCTCAGGATCCTTCCATGTCGTCATAGTAAGCTTTCTTCCAAACCTAAGGATTACATTGTTTGCTATTTTGCTTCGTTTAAATTCATTATGATGCATGGCCTGTGGCTTTTTTCTATTTACTTTGCATGGTGATAGGCCACCATCACATTAGCATTTTGTTTGTACGAAGTTACTTAATTATTAATGTAGATAAATTATCTTTGTTGCCTTGAAATATGATTGAAACCTTTAAGTTAATAATTTTGCATAGCAATAGCATAATGAGTCAAGTTTTAGATCTGTAACATGAACTTGTTTCTAGCAAGAATTTGCTGCTAACTTCTTTATATCTTTTTCTTCTGACTGTTGTTTATTACTTGGTCACTAAGTGACATCATGTTCAAGGTAATGATGCTAGGCTCCTCAAATCTGTTTGTATGAATTTGGGTTTGTTTATCATTTTGGCAAAAACAAACCTTTCTTTATGATTTCTTTAATGTAGTCATTACCTGAAGATTACTCTTTTTAGTAAAAAAAGAAAAATTGTAAATGAAAACATTTTAAATTGGGAAGTATGTTTTAATGTTTGGAAGAACAAGATGGAAGATCAAACCAAATAGATCTATAGTTATGTTCTGTCTTTGATGTTAGAGTAATTCTAATTCCTACATAATTTCCTTCTTCTAGTCTAATTATCTTTAAGCAATATTGTTTGAATTTTAAGGAAGATCTTAAAATATAAATGTGGTCACTGATGGGTGCTCGCAGAAAGCAATATCAAATGTGAAATGCCAAATAAATATAGGGTCCTGACCTTTACCCAATGTTGAACTATTCTAGAATTTTGTCTAGCTGGCATAGCATTGATATGATAAGTTAAAATTTCATGTATGTTGATGCTAGCAAGTGGTAAATGAATTTTACCTGGTTATTTCCTTACATTTACTATTCAATTATATTCTGGTAAATTCAGATTCAGGCATTTGCAAAAGCATGTAGTCCAATGGGCTTATCATTTTCAAGTTCTAGTTGTTTCCCGTGTTGGAAAGTCCGTTTAGTTTAGACTCTTGAAAAGTCTCAACATCTTTATGCAAATTCGAGAAGCTATTATGCTTTCATTGTGAACTGGATTTAAGTAATTGTAACTCGAGGTGTTAATTCCTAAGTTTAGGTTTCAGGATTTTCCCACTCTGTTTTAGGATTTCTCTATGTTGCCTTTTTAATTTGTCTTCTAATTTTAGTTGTGATTTTCAAGAATATTAAACATTGCTGCTCTTAGGAGCATTGAACTTATATTTATGGGCTGCTATGTAAAACCTGTATTGCAGTTACAAGTTCTTGAATTTCATCCTTAATATCATCCCTTCCCCAAAGAAATGTAGCTTGAGAAGAAATTAAAGAAAATATCAAATTTAGTTTTCTTTTTTCTCCTTTTTTAATGTTACTTTTAAGTTTTAAGTCTGAAATTATCAGCTGTGAATGTAGTTTCTGGCTATCATAGTAGATACATATGTTGTAAAGCTTCTTTGACTTGTTACTTGATTTATATTTACTTTATTCTACTTAATTGCAGTTTATGTTATTGTAAGTGCATACTAAAATTTCATGTTAACTTTTCAGAGTTTCATGCAAACTGTGTCGATGCTTGGCTTACAACGTGGAGAACTTTTTGCCCTGTTTGCAAGCGTGATGCTAGAACCGCCACAGGGGATCCACCAGCATCAGAAAGTACACCATTGCTTTCATCCACGCCAAGTTCCATGTCTTCTTCCATGTTGTCATCATTTAGATCTTCATTAGCGTCATCATCAGCCATTCAAATTGCCCCAGCAGCATCTCGGTCTCCATCAGTTTCTCATACTCATTCACTTGCCAGCACTCCATATATTCGGCAATCTCTTAGGTCTTACCATCAATCCCCGTCCATCAGCTTAAGCCGAAGCTCAGTAGATCTTAGGAACGCATCTTCTCAAAGATCTATAGCTTCTCATTTGGTTTCACCAGCCTCAATGAATTACCCAGCTATATCACCTCTAAATGCAAGATACATGTCGCCTTATTTTCCAAGCCCGAGCAATGCCTCACCAAGTTTAGTCAGTTCTTCGGGTCACCAGATGCATCCACTGCGCTATAGCGAATCAGCTGCTAGTTTTTCTCCTTTTGCATCTGCTCAGTCTCTTCCAGAATGTTAACTACATAAGATGATAATGAGCTGAATTCCATAGTACGAAATATTTCTCTGATACTCATAGTAGGGTCATTGTATCATCATTGGGTTCCTTTTCCTGTGATTGGTTGCAGTCCTATCCGATATCTACAGTGTAACTTGCTCCCCGCCCGATTTGTACATTGTCAGCTGCTAGTTTTTCTCCTTTTGCATCTGCTCAGTCTCTTCCAGAATGTTAACTACATAAGATGATAATGAGCTGAATTCCATAGTACGAAATATTTCTCTGATACTCATAGTAGGGTCATTGTATCATCATTGGGTTCATTTTCCTGTGATTGGTTGCAGTCCTATCCGATATCTACAGTGTAACTTGCTCCCCGCCCGATTTGTACATTGTAGCATTAAAGATTTGTGTCATTTATATTTTTATTTTCCAAATGATAATGTGGTTTACATAAATGAGGTTCTAAAAGTTTAAACTCGGAGAATGTGTGTAATGTGAGTATAGGATTGTTAATATTGATTTAGATTTCTTGTGAATATAGTCAAGTTCAAATTACTGAATTGTCTTCTACTCATGTTTGATTTTTAGCATGTCTTTCCCATGCTGATTCTTTTCAATGTAACCTACTTATTTTATCTATTAATTAAGGGGTTTTATGATGAAATGGTTTTTTTTTTCCTGGCCAAACACCAGTGATCAGCATTGACCTCCTGATTGTTACATTTATGTCCATATTTCAAAATAGTGGTCTATTATTCCATTTTTTAAAAAAAAAAAAAGTTTTTTTATGTAGGATGCTAAGAGGAGTCGCATTGCATGTCATGTAATCTATCAGAATCTTATTAATCTAAAACCCGTACTATGCTTCTTGCAAAAAGCCATAGTATTTATTCCACCATATAACATTTATAAATATAAATAAATAAAGAAAAGCCATAGTATTTAGGCTTCCTGGAATGAGTTGAACATAAGATGATACGAAAAAAATTAATTGTACTTTATTGAAGAAGACTTGCAAAGTTGATGTTTAATATATGCAAGGTAAAGGAAAAGGAAAAAAAATGTGTAATAAGCAGTAAGAAGAGGAAAAAAAAAACTTTTGATAAATACAAACTAATGAACTATTGCTCCGGACCTCTTGGAACAAGATTGCAGTGCAGGCAGATCACATAAAAATGCATGTCAAGAAAACATGGATCATCCAATCTCCAGAGCCTTGTAATAGGTTTCTTTTCCCCACCGTAACTTTGTTCCGTAAGTTAGCTTGTTTGTTGCTGTATCTCTGCCGGAAGAAGCTTCTGTTTAATCTTCTTTCTTCTGACTGCTTTCGGCTTCAGAGCTCACAGAGCTCTCAGCATGATGAATCTCATCACGACGGCCATCCCTGACAGGTTCATCGTCTTTACCAACACTTTGAATAAGCATCATCATCGCAACAATAAAGACAATTATGTAGATGGTTCTGATGCCGATTAGTGAATGGATAAACTCCATAAATGACGGACCTTTAACCTTTTTCCTTTCTGTTCTTCCTGCTTTATATCCTTCCAGGAAATGTGAAATTTGAGACCCCTGGTCTTCATTATCAAGGCTTTCGATACCTACAACCTTTAAATATCAACAAGATGTACTAGATTAGAAATATAATTTTAGTTTTAAAAAGCAAAAAATATACCAAGATCAATATACTTTTTCACTTTTTCTGGATGAAGATCAACCATCATAGAAAAAGAAAATAACAGTATCCATTTCTTATTAGCTTTTTGGAACTATTTTATGGGTTAAAAAATATAGAGATTTCAAGAAACAATGGTGCATTGCTGCATGCCAAGAAATAATAATATATTAATTCCATGAAGTTAAGAGTAGAAAACAAGGATCAACAATTATCAGTTCAAATTTTAATACATATAAAAAACTATATCTGTACGTATAACACTATAAAAATTTTAGATCTAACATACATTCTTGATATTGCTTATATAATTACTCACTTCCAAATTGTCATAGTTACCAATACTGAATAAAGGTAAACGGATAATGGGTTATAACATTAAAAAAGATGGTTAAGGGGTTTAAACTATGTGGAATAGTTTGATGATTCAACACTTGGTTTTAGCATTTTTAATTGTAGAAACTGAAAAAATTGAATTTCAAATGCATATGTAAATAATTGGCAGGTCCACAGTCAATTCATGGATCTCCAAATATAACTACTATTATTTAAAGAGTTTATACTTACTGAAAAGTACTCCTCTTCTCCATCCCAGACAATCATTTTTGGCAACTTTGTCTTCTCGTTTACCCCGAACTTATCGGCAAAGTCTTCCCATTGCTTGACACCAACATGGCCAAATACCAAGTCACGGTTTGCAGATGCAGCAGCTTTCAAAAATTTGATCAAGTTCTGTGACTGTTCTTCATTCTCATCAGCTGTGATTGCCAGGACAACTTTCCTCTTCTCATCTTTCAATAGCTTCAATGTCTCATGGTTCAATGGCACCACCAGAGGGAGCAAATTCTGTTTTATGAAATCCCCCAAATATTCATCTGCATGATTGAATGATTTTAAGTTGAGAGATAATATTGCTTTTCTATTATATAAAGCCAGAATAAAACCTACAGATATTGAGCAAAATTACTGAGTTCAAGGGCTTTTAAGAAGAAGAAATGCAGGCAATTGTATACAGGACTGTATGCATGTAAAACTAAGTACTTACAACTTGAAAACAATCAACTATGGTCAATGACAGCAAGTAACAGCCACTCAGATAATATGAGTATAAAATAGGTGAAGTTTGGCTGAAGTTTGAGGTACTGGCAGATACTGGACTCTTAGTTCCACTGACCAGGGTTCAATCCCGAACAATCTCAAGTACTAGAAAAGTAAAGAATTTTTCATGCTTATGAAAACCGACTAAGATTGAAAAGCAAATGAGACAATACTGCACTTAACCTCATGTATGATTTTCATTCCAGGATGCTTGGTTTTGACTATTACGTATTTACTAAGTCAATAAACAAAGCATAAAAAGGATAGAGAATAGAATGGCATCTATTGTTTTTGCACAAATGTTTTTGGTTCTTTTGATCTGACTGTCAACAGTATACTAAGTTAGAGCTTTGGGGTCTCAATTGGGTAAGGAAAATGAAACAAAGGATACAAAGCCACTCTCAGAGCATGAATTGACCATTTCAATTATAAATAAGTTCCTCTTCACAGAGATAACCAACATTCCTGATCCAAAAATGGACTAATAGTAATCATGCTCAATTTATTATTAGACCAGTACAGAGTATTCATCTCACATGGTACACAGGCATGCAAAACAAGCAGGAATCACACTCCTGATTGTCTAGCAAGATTTCAATACAAATCTGAGGTTGATACAATGATTTACCTATACTTCAAACATTCTTTCTTATACAACATGTTGAATTTGAATGCTATGTGGAGAAATGCAGATAAACGTGAACAAAAACAAAAGACACATGAACATAAGGATATGCTACAGCTCAATAATATCTCCAGACTTAGGTTTGGTCAATTAAAGCCATAGGTAAATAGATACAGATTCAAACATACTGCACATAGTGCCATGAAGTCTCGGAAAATTACACCTAGTTTGTTACTAACATCACACCATAGCAAAAAGGATCATTTTTCTTTTAACATCACACCATAGCTAAAAGGATCACTTTTCTTTTTCTTCTCTCTCTCTCTCTCTCTCTCTCTCACAGAATGCTTCATAGTACTTTATTTCTGAATTCCTCTCAATCGTTGGAACTTAATTAACAAAATCTTAAACTAGTTCATTCAGGAAATTTTGGATATTAGTATGTTCTTGGAATGGGTTCTTTTGAGTTCTCTTAGGTTTTCCTATGTATTTGAAGGGCCATACTCTCATGTCTCCTATTTCACTTTGAGGTGTCGCTTTAGGACGTTTCCAACACGATTCTAACAACAAAACCATATTCCATCATATTCCTCTTTATGTCTCCTAAGAACCTTAAACGTGCTTCTGCATTTTGTAATTCATGGTGCAAGGCACACTTTCCTCTTACGCACTCAATCATGATCCTTTCTTTGCTTGTACGGCCATGCTCCCTCAATATGGTCTCAGCTACACTCGTCATATCATTCTAATAAAAATAATTATTTCATACACTGTCAGTGGAGTTTTTAGACTCAACAAGCAGCGTTAGAAAAATGACACATACACCACTAATTATTTATTTATTTAATATTCAAAAATATATCCTATAGGGACACATGTTAACCCTCTAACCCTGCTTGTGGAGTCTAAGAACTACATTGACAGCGTATGAGATAATTTCCCTTCTAATACCCTTCTTATTTATTGTCTTCAAATTACTTAGTGTAAAGGTCATAACTTGTGTAGATCACCATAAGATTCTTCTTCATTGTTATAATTAATGGACTGCTTTTCATCAACTTATATCTTACATTTTACTTGGATTTGATCCTTCTACAAATCAGCATAACAATACAACAATGAGACATGTGACAAGCAATCAAAAAACCTTAAGTATCCATAATCTAGTCCACCATACTCCTTCCTCCTTATAAAGATAATCTCCCTTTAGTCCAAGCTATGTTAAACAAGCAAGCATTCATTTCCACATAATTTTTTTTCATACTTGCTTTGATTTTTATACCCTGAATATCACTTTGCAGGTAAGTCATTCTCTAAAGCTGTCTTCCAATTTTGATAACTTATATGTAATTGTAGAACACTCAATTCATACAATTTCAAATTTTCTTGATGTCGCTTTGGCTGCATTTAGTATTTTAAATTTAGGCAATGTTGGGCCAGCTAATGCTGCAAAATCCATAAATAAAATAGACTTACCTTTTTCCTACTGATCCTAATCATTATAAAGGAAACACCAAATCAAGTTTGACTAGATAATCAAACCAATCTAATAAAGTATCATTATATAAAATCCCGAAAATCTGAACTTAAATACATTCTACCTGTCCACCACAAAAACAATTTGCTATGGTCAAAATTCTAAAAGATACGCTCATATGCAGCATAAAAGAATGACTAAAGCAGCAGTTATATCAAGGTGGGTTATTAATGATAAAAAAAATAAGTGATCTTAATGTGATTTTAGTATCTTTAAGGGACTTGAGATGCTGATAACAAACTAACCTTCAAAGGGCCCATAAAAAATGCTTTGCTGCTTATAACTTTGATGAAGAGCTACCAAAGCAGGAACTTTGTCAAAGTCGTAAAGCACCATGGCATCTTCAGAGAAATCCTTCGCAACAGAAAACCAAGCCTTTTTCTTGTACTTAACAGCTAAATTAGATATCACGGTCTCATTTAATCCAAAACCTATGTATATAGGAAAGAAAGAACCAGCTGCTTCGATAAAATCATTAATGGCAGCATCTGAACTAAGAATAGACACATCGGGAGCAACAAATTTCTTCAGATATTGAACAAGTAAGTCTGCTTTCCTTGGTCCATAATATTCCGTATAAACACCATGCATAAAGAGCATGAGGGTTGGATATGCACTGCAAAATCAAATTTAGATTGTAATTGTTACCAATCGTGATAGTGTAGCTTATTAATCAAGGGAAAAAAGAAAGACAACAACCTAGCGCGAAGAGTATGCTTTATTCATTGCATAGATCATTCATGTCCTATGATGCATAAAATGCTATCCATGAACTGAAAATAAATGTACCAAACTAAATTACCCATTAATAAGTACCATGGTTTATTGATTTGGGTCTATGCATTAACCCCAATAAAGTTGCTGATATATTTTAAAACTCCTCATTTTGTTTGCCAGTAAAATAGAAAGACAAGACATTGCTACTAGCCAGTTGAATAAACATATTTTCTAGCAAGACGGGTAATGCATACTTGCTAAAATTTTGAAACTTTATTTCTAATCCAACCGCTATAATATAAACAAAGGAAAGATTGAGAGACAGAGATATAAACACTTACTCAATATCATATTTTCTAGCAAGACGAGTATGCTTGTCAGCATTTACTTTAGCTATTACTATTGGCTCCTTTAATCCAGCAAGAACAGGAGCAGCCTCATCTAACTGCAATTCCCCAAAAACCAAAAATAAACATAAAGTGTTTTTAGTCATTGGAACAATCAAGTGGGAAACAAAGATACTCAATTCTATTAAAATTATGGCAAGTCAACTAAACTAAGAAAAAGGGTATCTGAAAAAAGATTAAACTTGATATGGGTTTTGCAAATATTGGGAAAAGAAATTGAAACCTGAGGGGAAAGGCGTTTGCAATGGCCACACCAGGGAGCGTAGAAGTCGACAAGGATGTAATCGAAGGAGGAGATAGCAGAGTCAAAGTTAGATTCGTCTAACTCCAACACTTTCCCATCTGCCTTCAACTGATTTGCAGTTGCAAAATTTCCTGTTTTCAAGATGCTTAATAACAGCAGCGCTAAGATTAAGAGCAAACGCATGATTTGGTGTTTGGGACGCTCTTGTTTTCTCGAGAAACAGCGTTTACCGGCGGGGACTTCTCTTCCGTTTGATCTGTTTGCAAATCAACATAAATACATATATATTGCAGTACTTAAGTTAAAGCGGAGGTGTATCAGTTTGAAAGCAAAAGCTTCTTTTTCTTTTTTCTTTCTTTTTTTTTTTTTACCAAATTTTCCCTTTTTTCCAGATAATTAATCAATTTCTTCATCATCATTATTTATAAGTATTGATAATTTGATATAAAAAAAAAATAAAATTTCATCATAAAACAAAAAAAATTTACTACCTAACCCAAGTTGGTAGCTCAAATCGTAGGTGTACTATAACTTACCATGAGTGGTTAAAGGTTCTAGGTTCAAGTCTCACTAAATGTAGGTTTTGCCCACTTTATATGATCCTCAATTGTAGTTTGTATCAAGGTTTTTAAAACCGGATCGACCACAGAACCGATGAAGGCTCTGGTCATCGACAGGGGCGGAACTACTCATGCTGTTGGGGTGGCTACCCCATAGCAATAAAAGATATATAGAAAAAACTTAAAAATTTAGGAATTGTTACCCCTAAAAAAAATTGTTGGCTACCCCAAAAAAATTTGGGTTAAGAAAAAAGTACACATATGGTCAAAATCTAAAGATAAAATCTAAAGGGAATGGTTAAAATCACTTGGGGTTGTTTAATTAGTAGGCATGTGTCTATTTATTATTGGTATTCACAATTTATTTTCTCATCACTTAGTCACTTTATAAAACTCACAAAAAGTGAAGGCTTACCCTACAGTTATAGGCTACAAGCCTTATTCTTATTCTCTATGTGTAAACCCAAAACAAACACTTTGTCTTCTTTCTTTTTTTATTTTGTTTTCTTCACCTCTTGTAACATATTAAGAAGCTTCTTCTTTTCAATTTCAATTTGGAAATCAATAAGAGAATCAACACAATTATTGTTTCTTATAAAACATTGATGGATGGTTAAGTTTAAGATTTAATGAAATTATGTTTTCATTTTTCTCGACTTTTATTAATATTTTATTTTGACTACCCCAATATTTGTTTTCCGGTTCCGTCCCTGGTCATCGATTTGACCGGTTCAACTGTCGATCCGTTCTGATGGGGCAATTGAGGTAAAAACAAGAATTTTATATATGATAAATATTAATTGTTGCATAACAATGGTATAAAAAGCTTTCTGGTAGAGTGGTTAAGTTCTTTTTTACTATGTTATGGGTTCAAATCCCACTACCAACAAATATTTTTTCAAAATTTAATATTTTGAAAATAGTCAACATGTCTAGAACCGGTCAAAATCGGTCCCGTTTTTCGGTCCAATTGATGATTGAACCGATCAAAACTGGTGTTGACTTTATTGACCAACAGGAAATCACCAAACTGTCCGGACCGGATAGCCCTCCGGTACCCAGTTCAACCGGTCAGACCGACTAGTCCTGCCCGATTTTCAAAACCATGGTTTGTATTTATGATTTCTTGTTGAATTGTCTGAGTATATATTTGTGCCCCTTTAGGAATTACTACTAACAGCATTGCTGAGTTTCAAGCAGCTTTAAATGTTTCACATCTACTAATTGAATCTGATTTCATGAGTTCCATCTTAATGTTCAGCAGGAGTCAACCTCCTCTGGTCCTCTCCCTCTTCAAGAGTTGCTCCTTCTTAAATGTGCAGACCTTGCAGTAGGATTCCAGCATGTTAGCCTTCATTTTGTGTACCAAGAGGCAAACCAAGTAGCAGATACTCTAGCACAAAAGGCATCTGAAACAAGAACTTCATCTATTTTGCATCATTCAATGCCCTTCTTTGATAACCTTCTGTTTATAGATTAGTCTAATGGAGCTACCCCGCTATATTAAATCTACTACTGGTTGTAATGTTACTTTATCGACTGAAATAAATAAAAACTTGCTCTTTGTGCTAAAAAAATATTTGTGCCCTTTTATGTGAAATGTGAATCATATGATTGTTTGAGTATATATCTGTGCTCTTTATGTGCATTTGGTAAATTTATTACCGTCATTAAGATAGTAGACGTAGTTTGTATTTATGATTTCTTATTGCATTGTTTGAGCATGTGAAGAGATATTTGATTGTAATGAGACTTTAGATTATTATATTTTCTAAAAAAAAGTATATTCCCTACTACCATATTGATTTATCGAATGCCCCACCTTGTTATTTTTGCATATGACTAAATAGTCTTTTTGCTCCCTGAACTTTGGAAACTTGAGTCAGTTTGCCCCCTAAACTAATAATTGTGCCACATTGCCCCCTTAATTTTCAAAATCACGCCAAATTACCCCTTGGCGTCAACGCCGTTAGTCACGTGACTAACGATTCCGTCAGCTCTCTGTTAATTGCTGACATGGAATTTTTTTTGGCTGACATGGAATTTTTTGTGGGACATATAGGGCCCATGATGACTCAAAGTATATTAAAAACACCCTAAAAATCTCAACTAATTAAAAAACAAAAACAAAAAAAAACAGAAGAAAAAAAAAACATATGGCCCTCTTTTAATCTTCTTTTCTCTTTTTCTTTTTCTTCCATTTTCTTTCTTCACTTCTTCTTCTCCGACACCTTTGATTGCCAAACTTGTGACTCCAGTTCCGACGCCGTTCAACACTCCCAAACCCTCCTTTTGTTTTACTTTTCATTGTGTACAATTGATGGGATTTAGTATTTCTTTCTTCTCCATTTTTAACGCAAAACCCAGATCCAATATTTCCAGGAAAACCAAGTCACGATGCCATCTTCTGCCATCGCAACACCATCAAATCCGACCCTTGTTGATATTTATCGCATTCCTTGAGCGCCACCTTCAAACTCTTGCTATTTTTTTCCTTCCTTTTTTCTATTTACTCCTCTGATTAAAATCCAGGATTTCAGCATCATTATTAAGCCTTTCTCGATTTCTGTTGTCTACATCATATGTTTTTCATATGAAATGACCGTGTTGCCCTATTGCCCCCTGAAAGTGCAAGTTTGGGTATGATGGATTGAACCCATCTTTTGATTTTTTCTCCACTATTTTAGCATTGCCTTTTTAGTTGTAATTGTACCATTTTTGGTCCATTTTGGTTTAATTTTAATGGAGTTCAGTTTCTTGATATTTTGAACTTGAGAATTGGGAATTCTTGTGTTACAATTTTTTCTTGGTTGAATCTGGTGTTAATTACGTTGCTGCAATTTTGTTCTTGTTGGGTTTTTTTTCAACTCATTTCATTATTTTTATTAATTTGTTCTTGCTTGATTTGGTATTGAACTATATTGAGTTTGGTGCCCATTCAATTGGGCTGTGTTCATTGTAATTCTGGGTTGGTTTTATTTCAATGAAGTTTGAATTTTTAGAGGCAAGTTGCCTTCTGTTTCCTTTTTTAACAGGGAAATGAGGCAAATGTTGAAGGGACGAAAAGCTGAATGAGAAGGAGATGATAGAAGAAATTAGGAGAAAAGAGAGGGTTGAAGGTAAAGGTGGTCGGGATGGGTTACTGGGTTTTTGGTTATTCTTGTTCTTGGTGTTCATAGTGGTTCTTAGAAAATTAGGTGGTTTGATCCGTTTTGAGTCAAGAAAATAGAGTGAGAATGAGTTAATTAGCCAATTAGGGGTTTTTATTTTTTAATCTTTACTTAATTTCCTTTTTTTATAAGTATTAATTTATTTTCCTTTCCGTTAAATAAAATCTGTTTTCCCTTTTAAAAAAAAAATTGGACAAGATTTTTCCCACTTATGGGCCCATCTAGCTGACGTGGAAAATCCACGTCAGCATGAAAAAGCCATGTCAGCTTATAACAGAGGATTAGACGGATCTGTTAGTCACGTGACCCTACATGACTAACGGGCCTTAACAGAAGGGGGAAATTGGCCTAATTTTGTAAATTGAAGGGGCACTGTGGCACAATTATTAGTTTAGGGGGCAAAATGAGTGAAATTTGCAAAGTTCAGGGGGCAATAGGGCCATTTAGTCTTTTGCATATTCTAAAATAATGTCAACTTCTTCAAAATTGGAAACACTTTTTCTTTATTTTTTTTTCTACGTACTTTTTCTTTCCTTTTGAGAAAGCACAATATTCAGTTCAGAGATCTAATTACAATTATAAGATAATTTTATTTATGGCTAAACATTTAAATGAGAAATCAAACGAAAAATTATGATAATAGTAACTACTATAAACTGACATAAAGTTGGACCAAATCCATAATGACAAAGCTAACCAACATAGAATTGTACAAAATCCATGAAACTTACATCCAAGATCTCATGATTCAGATATGACGTAGCCATCAATGGAGTTAACAACTGAGTGCGAAAACACTTTTTCTTTCTTACCTTTCTTCTGCATAAACCTAACTTTTCAAAATGCAAACCTAAACAATGACTAAATAGCTCGTTTGCCCCTTTGAACTTTGCAAATTTAGGTCAATTTGCCCCTTAACTAATAATTGTGCCACATTGCCTCTTTAATTTTCAAAATCGCGCCAATCTACCCCTGGACGTGACGGCACGTGACTAACAGTTCCGTTAAACCTAACCTTAATCGTTGATGTGGCTATTATTCACTGACGTGGCTTTCCATATCAGTATTAAGAGGGCCCATAGGTGGAAATATCCAGCCCTAAAGTTAAAAAGGAGAAAAAAAAAGCAACAAATTTAAGGATTTATATATGATACACCGTTAGTGGAGTTTAACAGACTACACATGCGGGGGTTAGGGTTGATAAGTGTCTTTTAGGGAATAGTTTTGAATATTAAAAACAAAACTAATTCTGAAAATTGGTATGTGTCAACTCCTTACCCCGCTTGTGGAGTCCAAAATTTACACTGTCAGTGTATCAAATAATTATCGAAAATTTAAATTATTCTTTTCTTTTTTTCTTTTTCTTTCTCTATTCCCTTCTTCCTCCTCCCCTTCCCTTGATCAAACCCAGAACTTCAAGAACTCTAGTCATCTCTTACCACCATTGACAGCCGGCCACCTCTGCCAATTCCATCACCGACCACTGCCAAAGACGCCGGAAAATCTTAAAACAACCCCAAATAGCTTCATTTTTCTCTCCCCAACGCAGATCCGAGTCCAAGTATTTCATAAGAAAAAAAACAAGAACGCAGATATGAGTCCAAGTATTTCATAAGAAAAAAACAAGAAATCATATGATACAAGTCAGATTTTGCTAGAAAGATCAATTTGCAAGAAATAAAACCATCTTAAATTGACTAACTAATTGGAAAAAGTAAGGCTAATTGCTCAATTAAGGGCAAAACATTTCTGCCTCGGTCTAATTTGGGGCAAAACGTTCCGAAATCGCGTCAATTCGGGGCAAGCTGTCAAATTAGGGCAATACCTTTTAGCGTGTGGGTAAAACGTGCCGTTAGTGGTAACGGATACTGACGTGGGTTTATTTATTAATAAATATATTTAATAAAAATTGGATCAAATATGTAAAATAAAAAAACATAAAAAAAGAAGAAGACAAAACGGATAAATTTGGCTTAAAAACAATTGCAACTTCAGAAAACAACTTTCAAGAGAAAAAAAAAATCTTTGAAGCTTGATTGTTCTGCTAACAATGGAAGATTTGGGCAATTGAAGGTTATCTCCACCCTAAAACCATCTTCAAGGTGAAAAAGTGTTGTAAAACCCGAAAACCTTTTGCCCTTATTTGTAAAATTCGAAAATATTTTGCCCTTGTTAGCTCATCTCTTTCATTTGAAAGCAGAAACCCTAATTCTCAAATTAACTGAAGAACAAACTCCTGAATTTACAGAAGTCATCACAAACCCATAACATACTCATACAAATAACTCATAATACAAGACAATTTGTAAAAACCCAACACCCAAAATCGATTTTATACCAATAATAAACATAACAAAACACATCACAAACACAAAACAAAAGCAAAAATCAATAACAAATCCTAAAGCAAAAACTTATCTAAACTCCATTGTCAAATAAATCTGCAAGATTAGAATCCTAATCGGTGCTCATTCCGGCTTCAAATCGTAAATTTCAGATGCTCCCTAAACCAAAGAAGATTAATGGAGAAGGAGAAAACTTTGTGTAATGAGACTAATTTTTATACATGAAGAGCATGCAATGCCGATGATAGTGATTTGATTTTGAGGAAGACAAAAAAAAGGATGTTAGGGATTGAGGGATTGTGGGGAACACAAACATAGGTTGTTAGAGATTGAGGAGAGAGAAATAATTTCAAGTGATGAAAAATTGAAAACAGAGAGATTGAAGCTTGAATTATGGTGGCAAGGATAGAACAAGGGGGAAGAAGGTTGCAACAGAGGATAAACGTGAAAATCAAGGGGACAAATTAAAAAAAAAAACCGAAAAGAGAAAAGAATGAATAAATATTTTTGTTGTTTAATTTCAAAGTAAAATTCTCGCATAAAAATCGAAGTAAAACTTAAGAGAAGATGAAGAGGAGAGAGAGATGTTTTTGTTTGTACATAAGAAGAAAAATAAGATACGAAGACAAAAAAAATTAACACCAAACTCTTTTATAATTATCCGGGAAAAAAATCCTTTCATAATTTGATCACAATGCAATGTTTTCATATCTGGAAAAAGAAAAAAAATCCATTTAATTTCCCTTTTTTTGGCAACCATTTAATTTCCCTTTTAAAAAAATAATTTTCTTTAAAAATTAATAAATTTCAAAATTAATAGGACACATGGCAGTTGCCTATGCCTTAACGTGCCTAAGTGATAGGTGCAACACACATTCTGTCCAATTGGACGGCTTGCCCCTAATTGATGCCAAATTGAAATGTTGTGCCCCAAATAAACCAAATTGAAACGTTGTGCCCCAAATTAGGCCGAGCCAAAAATGTTTTGCCCTTAATTGAGCAGTAAACCAAAGCTCAAATTGGATAAAACTGAAGAATTTAACTTTTTTATTAGAGAAGTATAAAGAATGAGACAGAGCATATAAAACCAAATTAGATAAGTAACCACAACCAAATAGACACCCAGAACCTAAAAAACCAAGTAGACAATCAAGTAAAACTTTTTTGCAATCAATAATCACAACCAAATTAAAAAGAGTAGCAAAAACATAAACCCCCATACGTAATCTTCAAAACGTCAACTTAATTAATAAATAACCAAAACCAAAATCAGAAAGTATCAAAAAGCCCCCAAACCAAATAATCAAGACCTCAACTTTATCAATCAATAGTCAAAGCCAGGTAATGTCGATGCCATGTCTACCATGAAGCCGTCACTCAATGTCTTGTTCAAACCATGGTTTCGCAGGCCCGATGATGAAAAGGAAGACGACAGTCTAGGATTCGGCAGTCCTCCCATACCTACTAGCTTCTCTAAGAACAATTTAAATCACAATGCTTTGCCTTCGATCTGAACCACTTCGCGTATTTGATGCATTTGAATTATTAATCTAATTTGCTTTGGTAATTTCAAATAGTTAGGTTGGTTTGGGGAAGAAGGGGAAGGGAATGAGAGGATGGCTTGTACGAATTGAGTGTGAGAGAAAAAGAAAGGAAAGAGAGATGGGAGGAGTCGACGTTAAGGGGAGCAACCGGAGCTGTTGAAGGAAGAAGAAAAGCAGGGTGACAGCTTGGATTTTAAAACTTAGGAGAGTTGAGAGGTTGAAGAAGAAGGAAAGAAGAAAAAAAAGGAAGAAAATCCCGATTTTAATTTTGGGCCTTTTTTTTTAAATCTTTCTCGTTATTTTTTTTTTCTTAAATTTGGACAGATTTTATCTCGCTTGAACCCCATATGCCCCACACAAAAGATTCCACATCATCTAAACTATTCCACTAAATGTGCAATTCAGGATCTAACGCTTGCTGCAAACGACAATTCGGGATCTACCGTTAACTCTTATGTCAATTGAGGATTATCGTTCAGTGTCATTTCAGGATAAATTTAGACGGAGCCGTTTGCCTGATATACACGTGGTATTTAGGCGCGTTAAATGCTCCCAACTCTTAATAATTTTATAATTTTTCATAAATAAAAAGAATTTAAAAAATCAGAAAATCAAGAAATTAAAAAAAAAATAATTCCAAACACTAATAAATCACCAGATTCGCTATTTCTCTAAACTCAATCCAAACTTAGTTTCCCAACTCAAATCCAATCACTTTCCCAACAGTGGAGAACAGAATCTCGTTTCTTCATGTAGGCGACCTTGCGGCGAAGGAAGATGAAGAAGAGAGGATGAGAGAAGCGTCGGATACGGTGATACGAGGGCGATTAGGGAAGAAGACGAGAGCAGAAGGAACGCGCCCTTGACGCCGGAGAATGCGATGAGAGTTCAGGAAGCGATGCGTAGGGTTTCCTTCGTTGGATTGGCTCCTGATTGGGTGGGTCAGGTTTCTGAGGATCGCTGGATCGATCAGCTTCGGAGATTACGGAACCCCAAAGAGCTCCGGGCACTATTCAAAATTAACCTAGTTTTCCTGGTTTTTTTCCCTGCAATAAACGGGATACTTTATGGAAGCAGTAATTTGCAAAACCGGCTGCCTGAGAAAGGATGCAAAACCAGCTATGGTTTGCACTGCTAATGAATTATCACCATGAATGGATTTCCCAAAGGGTCTTAGGGTCCTTCCCTTCTTCTTGATGAAGACAACAATTTTGCTGCCCGATACAAAATCAAAGCTTGAAGCAATGGATTATATTGGTTGGAAAATTCTGCATCTACCTTTTTTTACTTCTTTTACCCGAATCATAATTTTTTAATTTCTTTTGTGTATAATAGTATGATTCTTCGTTACTATATTGGTCCCATCTTTGTTCTTAGCATCTTTCATTGCTCCATTGCTTTGCCTTTCCTAGTTGAGTTAATGAATTTAACTTAAAGTTTTCTTCATTTTTCAAACTTTTTGCTTTTAATCCCATTATGAAGAATACCTGTTTGATAAATTTCCTCAATGAAGTTCGCAATGCACAATTTTTTCTAAGATATTTTTCAGCTTTCGGCTTTCTTTTGTACCAAACATGAAAACGAACAATCAATCCCGTCCCAAAATGATAGATTAGGTAATGCTAGGAATTTTATTGAACAAAATTTGGTTGTTATTGGACATTTCTGGTGTGGGTTGATATTTGTTCAAGGTATTCTTGTAAAGAGGAGAAAGAAAAAACATTTTGTGTATTTAATAAATATTTTTTTAGATTTTTAAATCAGAAAATGAAATAAAAAGACACGTGTTAGTATCTGTATGGCGCGTGTAAGGTAAACACTCAATTTCCTCTGTCTATACCCTGAAATGACACAAGGACTAACAGTAGATCCTGAATTGTCGTTTGGGCAAATGTTAGATCTTAAATTACGCATTTAGCCCCATGTTAGTATATGACCCAAGGTTTGACGAAACAGTCAGTCACGTGATGGCATGTGACCGATTTTGAAAATTAAAGAGATAATGTGACACAATTATTAGTTCAAGGACTAATTGACCTAACTTTGTAATGTTCAGGGTGCACACGGGCTATTTAGTCCCTAAAAAAATAGTATATTATTGAAAAAAAAAAAGTATAAAGTAACCGTCAGTCCGTCACACGTGACTTTTCCTGAAACTTTTTACCATGGACAATTGGACATTCAAATGCGAGGGAGGAGTAAAAAAGGAATCTATTATTATTCTCACTGTATATATTCTTTGGATCTGACGACAAAGCACAAATTTTGGTTGGGTAGGCCGGTAATCAACTTCCCATGCTTTTTCATTTTATGTTAAGTTAGTTGTTTAATCTTTCGGTTTTAACCAAAAAACTTCCCAAGCTTTTCTGTGTGTTTCAGAGAGATGAGTTGTCTTATCGTAGCAAACTCCATACTTTCCTCTCCTCAACGCTCCAAACTCAGCACCCAAAAACACCCTCTTCCCCTTTTCTCATCTCTCTCTCTTCACCACTCTTTTAAAACCTCAAAACCCATTGCCCCAACACTCCTTAAAGCCCCTTTTTGTAGAATCCGACTCCTTGCTCGAGCTTCCCTTGGGGAAACCGATGCCTCCTCAGAGGACCCTCTGCCTCTTGTGGGTGAGGATTCTGCAGCCTTCGATTTGGGGAAGCAAAGCATTGTTTCTTGGGTTTATTTCACCCTTATTTTGGGAGTTGTTCTCTTTGTTCTTGATGTAGTCTGGATTGATAACTCTACTGGCTATGGCAAAGCTTTTATTGATGCTGTTTCAACCCTCTCAGACAGCCATGAGGTTAGGTTTTCCTAGCATAGTTTGCCTGCTTTTGGAGATTTGTCCTGTTCAATTTCACTTTTGGTTTGCCATTAAATTTATGCTCTTTCCTTTTCCAGCAAAATGTTTAATTTCGATTAAAACATTGCTTGTGTTGATATTGAGTCTTAATATAGTATTTATTATTGTTTGGGTTATACCCTATATACCTTTCCAACGAGCATATTTTAATGCTTGCCACATTTAACTGAATATTTATTAATTCAGAGTTGATTGTTGAGTTCCATTTTCATAGGTTGTGAGAAATCTATGAAATTGCTGCTGGAGATTTTTAAACTCCAATACTGTGGAAAATAATCCAAAATTATACTGAAAAATGTATGTTCAATTAAGCATGAGTTGGGCCCGTAAGTTTAAGTTTTGTTTTGGAAATGGAAGTTCTAAAATGATTGGTGCCAGTGTTGAAGGTCTGTATCTCTCAGGAAATACTAGATTGTATGTTTGAATGCACACCATTTTAGATGCATTGACTGTTTGAAGGAGTAGACATGGAATTTTATCTGCTAGAACTCATTCACTACAATGGTATTGGTATGTACCAATTAAGGTCTCAATTCTCTCAAGCAGTCCACAGTAGGATATGTATTCTTAAATCAGGTATAGAATTAGCATCATGTTTAGTTAGAATACCTTTTATCTTTGTTTTTACTGATTAGAAGAGACTTAAGTTATTACCTATGACTTGCTCTGTTATAGTTCAGGACTTGGACAATATGAGCTTGAGCCTAAAAGCAATCTTTTGCAGATTGTCATGTTGATCCTCATCCTCATATTTGCCGCTGTGCACAGTGGCTTGGCTAGTTTTCGAGATATGGGTGAGAAACTTTTGGGAAAACGTGCATTTCGTGTTCTGTTTGCTGGTTTATCTCTTCCACTTGCTGTTAGCACAGTTGTAAGTTCCAAATTTCTTACCCTGGATGAAGGCACCCTCTTCTAAAATGATTTCCATTCTATTGTAGTTTGAAACTTTTGGCCTCTCTAAGGCATGGGTCCAGGCTTGTTCCAACTGTTGACTGTCCCAGTGCTTGTATTATAGGTTTACTTCATCAACCACAGGTATGACGGGGTGCAGTTATGGCAGCTTCAAGATGCTCCAGGAGTACATCAACTTGTGTGGCTCTCTAATTTTATTTCCTTCTTTTTCCTATATCCTTCAACGTTTAATCTACTAGAGGTAGCAGCTGTTGACAAGCCTAAAATGCATCTTTGGGAAACTGGCATCATGAGAATTACCCGGCATCCACAGGTTCATTACTGTTATTTCTATGCTAATTTCTATTTGCGTATGTTGGAACTTGTTTTATCTTGGTGAGAAGTTGGGATAAAAATTCATTTACTGAAGTGAATATTCGGCTGGCTTTCAAGATATTTCATCTATTCAGGCAATATGTATGATTATACTGGCTAGTCCACCAGAGTAAAACATGCTCTTGAAAAGGAGGATATGTTTGATGTGTTGCTAATTTTAGGTAGTAAGCTTAATTTGGTGAGCTGTTGCAACTTTATTAATAACCAACCCTCCCTCCCTCCTCCCTCTTTCTTCCCCGGCTAACCAGGCACACACACCAAAATGTAAGGAACCCTGCAACTATCTTTACTCGCTTGAATGTCTGTATGGTATGGAATTTTTATTTTTCCTTTTCTGTATACCATCTCTGGCTTTTTATAAAAACACTGCGTTTTGTTCTGTGTCTTATATTGTTAATTTTTTATTTTGTCCATCTTTTAAGATGGTAGGGCAGGTGGTTTGGTGCTTGGCTCACACAATTTGGATTGGAAACTCTGTAGCTGTTGCAGCTTCTATTGGTTTGATTGGACATCATCTATTTGGTGTTTGGAATGGTGACAGGAGATTAGCTATGCAACATGGTGAGTCTTTTGAAGCTGTGAAGAACCGGACAAGCATCATTCCATTTGCGGCTATCCTTGATGGCCGTCAAAAGTTGCCCAAGGATTATTACAAGGAATTTATTCGGTTGCCCTATTTAAGCATCACTGCATTGACATTAGGTGCATATTTTTTGCACCCAGTAATGCAGGCAGCTAGTTACCGGCTTCATTGGTAGTGGGAACAGGATTATTCTAGCATGAGAATTGTATATACTATATAAGGATTCACAGTTGCATTGGTGTCGATGTTGTCACACAGGCAGAAAACATGTATTGTTGTATTTTAAAAGTCTACAGATATATAAGAGTAAAAAGTTTTCATGTCCAAAAGGGTAAATGATTGAAGTCTCTTCTTTCTCTTTTGAACCAGTTAAGTTTCTAATTACTGTAACAGATCCAGCAAAAAGCATAAATTAGATTAAAATAGATAACAATTTCAATAGAAAAAGTCTGTTCCATACATGACATGACAATCCTGCAGTAAGTAATACGAGACTGGTTATTGGATGTATGTCGTCAGAAGGAAAGCAAGAATTTAGAGGTAAAACAAAGTTTATCAAATAAGGCAGTGATAAGGATATTTCTCAGTTGCAAGACTGCAACCATGTATTCTTATTGATCTTTTTTTTTTTAATCCCATCCGGTATCCATATCCGGAGCTAATTCGGATCCGATCCACGTGTACCTGGTTATGGTGGGTCACTCTCCCAATAGGGTACACAAGGTCTCGAATCTGAGACTTGCTTAAGTTGGAACAAGTCGCTTACCATTTGATCCAACCCCTTATCGGTTTATCGATCCTTTCTAAACAAAGTAAAATTGTTCGTTGAAGCAGAGAGTCAGAAGTCGAATTTCAGAACTGAATTGCTAAATACTGCCCCATTTTTGCTATTCACCGCCCCATTTTTGACTTTTTTTACGCTTTTGCCCTTTGTTTCATTTTCTAATCTTGAAACTATCACGAACGTAGAATAGCGTTAACGTGTTGTATTTTGATGACGAGTTAAGAAAAATGAACGATAACGTGCCGTATTTTGATGACGATTTCAAAAAAATGCAATTTTTGACGAATTTTAGGACTGATGACCCGTGCCGCCCCAAGGGGC
>AWWV01016197.1:0-52328 GCA_001974805.1 Corchorus capsularis
AAGCTTCATGATGGCACAGCAGCAACTGATGCTGAAAGATTCAGGAAAATTGTCGGCTCATTGCAATATTTGTCACTCACACGTCCTGATTTGAGTTTTGCAGTCAACAGGCTTTCTCAGTTCATGCATAAGCCGACCGAGGCACATTTTCATGCTCTTAAAAGAGTGCTACGATATCTGAAAGACACTATCATCAATGGACTCCAAATTCAACGACAATCAAAACCTTCCCTTATTGTGTATACTGATTCGGATTGGGCAGGCAATCCAGATGATCGAAAATCCACTTCAGCATATATTATATGTCTTGGCAATACACCTATGTCATGGAGTTCTAAGAAACAGAAGACAGTAGCTAGGTCCTCTACCGAAGCAGAGTTTCGGGCCATAGCTTCTAGTGTCTCGGAATTGACTTGGATCCAATCAATTATGTCTGAGCTTCATCTTCAAACTTCTAGTGTACCAGTGGTTTTTTGTGACAATGCTTCTGCCACATATACTTGTGCAAATCAAGTATTCCATACTCGGATGAAGCACTTGGCCCTTGATTATTTTTTTGTCCGAGAAAAGGTTCAACAATGTCTGCTTCAGGTGAAGTATATTCCAAGTCACTTTCAGCTTACGGATGCTTTAACCAAACCTTTGTCAGTTGCCAGATTTCACTTTTTGCTATCCAAGATTGGTGTCTGCTCTCCGTCCACCATCTTGCGGGAGGATAATAGATTAAGATCTAATCAAATTGATAATGATAAGCCTTAGCCGTTTGTATCTAGCTATTGATGTATCCTATTTCTGTTAAACAGCTCTTAGCCTTAGCCTTATCTCTTGTATTAAGCATATATTGTACCTATATAATATCTTGTAATCTAATACAGAAATTAACCTTTTTTCTCCATCTTTTATTCTACGCTTTAGTTCTTTACTTTTGAATCAATCGCTGGAACGGAACCTCCAATTCAAAGATCGAAGAGCAAACTTTTTTTTTAATTATTTTGCTTTTCTTTCTTAGAAGAAATACAATAACAATGAAGAGCAGCTTCTTTTTGTACTTTTTTTTTTTTTACTTTGATGAGCTAGGTGATGGAAGAAAATTATGTACTAATTAGAGAATTAATTAAAAAGAAATTTCTTTGAAAAGATGATCAAAGCAGAAGAAGGAAGCAAATAAAGGGAGGAAAGTAGAAATCAAAAGAAGTTTCTGGTTGTTCTCCTTTCTTCCCTTTCTTTACTAAACAAAAGGAAAAGCAGAAATCAAATACAACAAAACCTCAAAGAGTGGGTTTAACTAACAAAAATCGAAATCTAAGAAAAAGATGTTGCTTTTTTTTTCTCGCCTTTCTCTAAACTGATGAGAGAAATCAAAGGAATCAAAAGTAGAAAATGCAGTTTGTTAATTTGAAGTCAATTAAATGTATGTATAACTCCACTTGTTTCTTATTTTAATTTTTTTGTCCTGCAAATGCCGCTTGTTTCTCGTTGGTAGCCGCTTTACTTTTGGTATCCTTAGTCATAACCAATATTTTGTTTCCATCAATTTTAAAAAAGTCAAATGAATGAACAAAACAATTTCGTTGACTTAAGGAAAAACATATTCTCACGCATAGAAGATTCCATTCCAGTTTTGGAAATATTCAAGCAAAAGTAAATTGAATTAAAATTTTCAATTTTTAAATTTGTGATTTCCTTTTACACATGAATTGACATGATACACAACTTTGAATCAGTCTCAAAGCAGAGTATTATAGTGCCAGTAGCTTATCGACAACCCGTAGTTTAGAACTTAGAACCCTGTTTAGCCACCAATTGAAACTTGATCGCCAATGGGATTGCCGCAATAAGACTAGTTGATGCAAAATCCACGCAAATTTTTGCTGATCACTCCATTACCATGTCACTTGCTGAGGATAGTTGAATTCTAGTATTTCTATTGTTAGAGAATATTTTAAATTTATTTATTAGTCTATTCTTTCACCAGATTCAAGAAGAGACTGTATGTTCTGATTATGAAAATTTTCTTAAAAGTATTTGGATTTGGATTCTTGAATTATTATGACTTTTAATTTCATCTCCTTTTGTTTCATAGAAGGGGAAAAGAGCAATTTTTTTTGCTTAGAAAAGTTCAGATAAAAGATAGTACTTATATCCCAAGGAAGCAAAGGATATATGGATATGAACATAGAGAATAACAGATCAAAAACATCCTTGATACAGTCAAAGCTAAACAAGCATTGCTAATTAATTAGCAAAAGAATTTCTTGACTGAAGGGATCATATTAACAGAGCTGAATGAATATTAGCTCAATATAACAATTGAAACAAATTAAGGAGCTACAACAACTCGAGCAGTTCACAAAAGAAGCAAAAGAGAAGTCAAAACAGCAGAACTTCTCTCAATCATAAACTTACTAGCAAATTAACAAATCAAATAGAAAACGATAATATGCCCAAAATTAAATTCTGTTTAACATCAAAGAAGCAAAATACCACGGTTCAAGAATTTGTCCCTTTGTTCTTCAGTAGGATCAGTCCTTTGGGGAAGAGTGATTTCCTTGAGGGAGGAGAAGAAGCCTGTAGTTAACATCCATTCCAAGAGCTCATTGGAATTCACTTTTTCAGAATGAAACATCTTTAAGCATGTCAAAGTTTTGATGTCTTGGAGCAGTTGCTTTATTCCCTCTGTGGTTACATTCTCGCAAAGACTCAATTCTTTTTGTTTTTTGGTGAAAACCAGAAAGCAAAAAATTACATCATTTGGAAACCCCTGGGGTAAGCAACCCCTCTCATATCCGCTCGCAAAACATCCAGCACTTCTTGTGGAGGAGAACGATAGACAATATAATCATCATCAAGAGAGCAGCCAAGCTTCGAAAGTCTGTCAGCACTAAAATTGCCTTCTCAATTCTAAATCCTAAATCCACCAATTGAGGACATTTCAATCCTAATTCACCAAGCTGTTCATCATTTATATATGATCCCCATAGTGTTAAAACCTTCAAATTAAGTATGGGAAGTTCTAAAGTTGCCTTGGAGAGTGATAAACTCCAGCAATAAATTAATCTCAGCTTAGTGATAAACTTGCAACTCTTCAAAATAGCTTCAATGCCTTTGTGCGTGACTTCGTTCATGAGGCTCAAATGAAGAAGATTTAAGTTAGGAAAAATAAGCCCGAATCTTTCAAACCATTCATCGGTAATAAAAGACTCGTCCAAATAAAGTTCTCTGATCTTATGATTTTTGCACAATGGGTATTTTTTAAGCCTCATCATCCAGTATTACATTGCTGATCTTGAGTATCTCTAGTGAAGGGAACTTGGTTGATAGTAGGTACAAATTCAAGCTTGTCACCAAAGAGTGACTGATTTCAATGTGAGTGAGATTGGCTACATCTCTTTGTAAAAGAAGTTTTATATCCCCATAGTCAGCTTCAGAATCTGATCCTTTAACGGATAATTTATTGAGATGTTTCGAAACAACCATTCGTAGCCCTGAAATAGTAAAGTTCCGGTAATCAAAGAGCTCAACATTCTTTAACGGAAGCTTTGCCTTTCCAATTTCCATAAGAAGCTCATCAGAGATGTCCATGACATGACAAGTGAGGGATGTTAGACTTTTGGCATGGCTAATTGAATTTTCAATTGTGATTGTGGACGAGGCAGTTGAATCCTTCTCAATTTTTCCGATACAAAGAGATTCCAAATTAGGCCTATTCCGAAGCAAAAGGCCAATGCCATGTTCTGTCACCTTGGCGTCACCATTAGTGATTCCAGTAACATCTTTGAGGAAAACACAATTCAATGACAAAGCAACAATAGAATCATCTGTCAACTTATTACGTTTTACCGATATTAAGATTTTCTTTAGAACCCGAAGCTTTGATGCCAAAATTTTAACCCCATAGTCGGTAGGATTCTTCTTTTTCATCATAATCATAACGACAAACATTGAGTTCTTCCAAATTTGGAAACGAATTTGCTATCACTGCAAGATCTTCGTCATGTAATCGTTTTGTTAGGAAACAATTCAAACCCTTTAAGTTCCTCATCTTTGGATTCGATCCCAATTCTCTCAAACTCTCAGTCTCGAAAGTTGCTTCTGGACAAAAATCAATAGCTTCAAGACTTAGTTCGGAACGGGCAATGGCACGAATAGCTTCATCTAAATCACCATGAAACTTTCTGAGATCAATCTTATTGATTTCTGTGAACCGCTTGAGATGTTTAGAGAGGACGTTAACACTGGGGTGAAGAACTTTCAAGGTTTTCTTGACAAGATTTGAGATTGCTAAGAAATCCTTGCAGACCGAAGAAATTGCTTTCAAGTCATCGTTGTTAAGATGATTGAAAATCAATTGCCAGCAATCTGAAGACAGAGTTTCAGCACCGGTAGTTAGCTTCAAAACCTTGGACATCTTGCTGGTTGACCTAATTTCGTTTCAATGGGACATATATCTATACTATATTAAAAAAACTTTTGAATCGCCCATTATACCTTTATTTGTTAAATATATTTCTAAACTGTTATTCTACAATTAATATTATTAGGATTTATATTTTTATAGATGGTTTATATTTATTTTATACATTTAGCATATCTGGATTAAAAGGACTCTTTACCTAAATAGACTATTGCTCTACTCAACTCTCTTGTTATACATACAAACTATACAGATGAAATTTTATATTCACTATACTTCTCAATTTAAGCAAAAACAGAGCTCTAAAATCGTATGGAAAGCTGCAGAAGATGCATGGACGAACAAGGAAGCTGAGTTCACACTCCAAATAGATAAACTTGAACTTGAAAAGAAGCAGGTCCTTGAAGAGAAGCAGTCTCTCATGCTTGACAAAGAAAAGTTACTAAAGGAGCAAGACGAGAAAATGAGTGATATTATGTGTTTGGGTCTTGTGGAATCTTGCATAGCTAATTCACCTCTATTTTCCATGACTATTATGAGGAAATTGTGATTAGCAGGATTAACTGCAACAATCAAATCTGGAATGATAGAAGGTAGAAATCTTCACATTGTTCTGAAATCTGGAATGTTCAAATCTGTGTTCTTCAGATCATTTTCTTATGTTACACAAGAGGTAAGCAACCTAGGATTTCTACCGTGTAAGGAAGTTGATGAGGGGATGGAATTACAGAATAAAGTAATGCAGTTGGTTCAAGAGAATGCCTCTGCGGTAGCTAATAAGGGTAAAGAACTAAAAGGACATGAAGAGAAAACAAACATTCTTCTCACTGATTTGAACAGCCTGTAGAAAAGGTTGAATTCCAGCAAGAGCTTGGAGAAAAGACTCAGGAAGTTGCTCATTGGAAGAAGTTGTCCGAAGATGTACTTAAGAAGATCGAATGGCAAGCCCTTCATATAGTATTGCATAATGAAGAGCAGCTGATCGAGTGTAACAAGGAGAAGAAGCTACTCATGGCCAATTTTGGGAAATTGAAGGAGAATTATGATGAACTCCGTTTGGTACTTAGACAAAAGACTAAAGAAGTTGAGGAAGGAAGAAAATTGCAGGAGCAGTTACTTGCACAAATTGATTTTAAAAGCTCAGAAATTTTAAAGAATAACCAGCAATTGGCTGAGCATGGAAAACAGAAAGAGCTACTTCTGGCCCAAGTAAAAGGTTTGGAAGAGAAAGTCAATTCTCTCCAGGTTAAACTTAGAGAAAGTGGTAACGTTACAATCGAAGAAAGGGATTTAATTAAACGAGTTACTAGAACAGAATAAATTAAAGGACTCTGAGTTGACTGCTGAGAAGAAGAAACAGAGGGATCTCTTTAATGCTTACAAAAGATTAAAATCTCAGTACAATTTCCTCTGCAGAAAGAATGGCCTTACTCCAGAAAATATGACTCTTCAAATTAAACTGGAAGATTGAATGTGATTCGGCTAGGCAGCATCTTGATCCTAAATCTTCTATTGGCAAGTATCTGCTGCTTATATTTAATTTATTTATTTTAGCTTCTATTTAGGTCTATATGCAACCAGCTATGTGCTGATAGTTTTTAGATATTCTTAAAACTGGTTTTGTTTCTTTTATCACAATGAAATTGAACTAAGGTCCTTTTAGTACGTAAACGAACAAAGGAGAAATATTTCAGGACCGGTTGTATGACCCCTGTTAAGCAGGACGAAGAAGTCTTCAATGGAGAAGAAAAAGAAGATGATGATGTGAAAAAGGAAAAGAAACATAGACAAAGGACTCCTTGTCGAGGCAAAAGAATTCTGCGCTTGAGTGACCAATGAAACCATTAAGTTTTCTGATCCTTTTTCTTTTCATACATGCACTACGTACACATATATTTTCCTACATAGTTACTGTTAGTATTTTGACTCAAATCCTAATTAGATTGGGATTAGGATTTTTTAGGCCTATTAATTGGTGGACAAGAAGGCTTGGAAAATCAGAATCCTAATAGGAAAAGGATTTCTTGGAGGCTAAGTTTGTGCTAATATAAATAGAGAGGACTCTATAGGATTTTGTATGCTTGGATAAAAGATGTAGTCTAAGGATTAGATTTGGGTGGAGGCACCCCATAGGACAAAAGGATGGTCCTTATGGGTGTGTGCGTGATTGTTTGGTTTGGTAGATGTGATGATTGTTTGGTTGTAGAGACCGAGCGAGAGTGCTCAAATAGAGACCGAGCGAGAGTGCTCAAGATTGTTTGTGTTTGCTTTAGGATTGATTGTTAGATTGGGTTGAGAGATTGAGAGAGAGTTATTGATAATTATGTGTTGATGTAATTCTCTATAACTAGTGGATTTCTCTTCTCCGTGGACGTAAGCAAGTTCAATGCCGAACCACGTAAATTCTTCTGTCTCGTGTAGAGGATTTATTATCTTGGTTGCTTTCGCTTGCGTGATTAATTTGCTGGGTTATAGTTTGGGATATCCAGATTACAACAAGTGATATCAGAGCTCAGGTTGAATGGATTGGAGGTTGGATGGTAGCCCAAACTTGTGATATAGTTCGTGAAGTTTGTTGTCGTGGAAATTGCCAAGCTTCGCAGCTTGAAGATTGTGATTTGCAAGTTGTCTTTTCAAATCAGATTTGGATGAAAATCAAGATCAGATTTAGAATTAAAGTTGAAGATGATGCCGTGAATATGAAGACACATAAGAGAAGATTGCCTGAAAATTGTGAGACTTTCATAGTAGGTGGAGACATGCATGTTCTTGAAGATTGATTGAAAATTGAAGATTTGATGGAATTTGAGTCAAGGTGGAGATTGTTAGGATTTTGACTCAAATCCTAATTAGATTTGAATTAGGATTTTTTAGGCCTATTAATTGGTGGACAAGAAGGCTTGGTAAATCAGAATCCTAGTAGGAAAAGGATTTCTTGGAGACTAAGTTTGTGCTAATATAAATAGAGAGGATCTCTATAGGATTTTGTATGCTTGGAGAAAAGATGTAGTCTAAGGATTAGATTTGGGTGGAGGCACCCCATAGGACAAAAGGATGGTCCTTATGGGTGTGTGCGTGATTGTTTGGTTTGGTAGATGTGATGATTGTTTGTTTGTAGAGACCGAGCGAGAGTGCTCAAATAGAGACCGAGCGAGAGTGCTCAAGATTGTTTGGGTTTGCTTTAGGATTGATTCTTAGATTGGGTTGAGAGATTGAGAGAGAGTTATTGATAATTATGTGTTGATGTAATTTTCTATAACTAGTGGATTTCTCTTCTCTATGGACTGGACGTAAGCAAGTTTAATGTCGAACCACATAAATTCTTCTGTCTTGTGTAGATGATTTATTATTTTGGTTGCTTCCGCTTGCATGATTAATTTGCTGGGTTATAGTTTGGGATATCCGGGTTACAACAGTTACATGCATTTTTAACTTTTTAACTTTTTCTTTTCTTTCTTGAAAATTGCATTGCATATAATAAACATGCAGTTCTTGGACTTCCTGAGATTATGTTTTCAAACAAGTCAGATTGAATTTAATTAGAAGACTAGAGTAGTGTTTCCTCGAATGTGCTAATTAATTAGGTTGCTTTGCTTCTTTGATTTTTGATGATGCGTAAATGCTACTAGCTAATTCTATATAACAGATACTAGAAGAATTTTGTGATTGATAAAATGAAAAGTGATGATGAAAATTATGGGTACTCTTCTTTAGCTGTAGACAATAACAAGACTACCACAGATGAATTATCATAAGGATTATTATGGTAATTAAGTTCAAATTAAAAAGAGTTGACTTGGGTATAATTGATCAATTACTGATGCTTTTTTAATGTTCATCAGGTTATGCTAATTGGAGGACCAAGACTTCGGCAAGGGAAATGGAGTGGGCAATATCTCTTCTGGTGAACAATCCGACAGTTTTGAACAAGGCACAGATGGAAATTAATCAAGTGGTAGGAAATGATTGGCTAATGGAGGAATCGGATTTGGCTAAGCTTCCTTACCTTCACTGTATCATATGCAAAACGATCATGCGTCATCAAAAGAATGCATGGTTAGAGGATACAGAGTACAACAGTAATACTTTTTTTTTATTTACTTTTCTTTTAATTTTAACTTTATATAATAATTACATCTATTTTTATGTAGGGCACACAAGTTCAAGGGATTATATTCAGTGATAATGTTGAAAAATTGTTTGACCCTTTTGTAACTTTAAACACCTATTTCATCTCGAATGCCTTAGTTAAAAATATTGAGCTCTCAGTTTTTCCGATTGGAAGATGTCAAACAATGGGGGATTGGTAGGTAAAATGCATCATTTTAATTACTATAAAAATTTATATTAAGATATTATTTATATTCTAATTTCTATTGTTTTTTCTCAGATATTACTTTCAAAACTAAGTTGATGATCAAACATTTACGAATACAAATGTAACATTTTATTTTTACATGAAATTTCGATGTATTTTTTTTAATATATTATGCTTTCACTTCTAATTAATATTCATTATTATTTAATGTTTGTTTTAATTGAATATTTCTAATTTTCTTATTATTTAAAGTTATTTAAAAATATATTTTATTCACAAGCATTGAGCGACAATAGACTTGCTTAGCTTTCCGCTACTCGGGAGTGAGCCATTAAGTAGTATGCCTCACCCAAGAATCGCTTTCACTCCTCGGGAAAGACTAGCTCTTAAAGAAAGGCTTAGCATAGCATCTCCCTCGCTCTAATCCTGTTGGCGCATTTCAATTGATTTATCTTATCGATTGATTTATTTTATACGCAATTACCTCTTTTCAAGCTTGAGAAAAAGTCAAAGTTCAACTCTGTCCCACTTCGATTGTTCGGGATGTAAGTTGCATTTTACAGTTTAACGTTTTACCATCTTTGAAGAATGTGATACGCTTTCTCGATCTGCAGAATGCACGTGAAGGTGAAAACTAGTAATCCAAAAAATTAAATCAAAGGGTCCAAAAAAAGGGGAAAAAAAGCCAAAACGCAAGAGGCCTCGACTTACAAGGAAAGAAAATTCCTCTGTTTTTCCCTGTCATAGTGGGAAACTACTACAAAATTAAAATTAACAAAACTCTCACAAATCCAAAATGCCAAACGTAAAACTTTAATAACAAGGAAATAGTCAATTTTTATTGTTCTTGAATTATAATCCAAAATTAAACCAAAGGGTCAAAAAGAAAAGCCAAAAGACCTCGATAAAATTCTCACAAAACTCTACCAAAAAAAAAATTTCTCTGTTTTCCCCTGTCATAGTGGGAAACTTTTACAAAATTTACTTTTAACAAAACTCTTACAAACCCAAAAGGCCAAACATAACCCAAAAAAAAAAGAGCGAACTTTAATAACAAGTAAATTGTCAATTTTTATTGTTCTTGAAGAATAATAACAAGTAATGAAACTAACAAATCTGAAAGAAAAGGATAACAAGCTTTGATTTCTGTTTAACATCAACGAAGTAAACAATTACAATTCAAGAATTTGTTCCTCTGTGCTTCAGTAGAAGATCAGTTGTTCCAGTAAGAGTGATTTGCTTAAGAGAAGCTAAAGAGCCTGTAGATAACATCCAATCCAAAAGCTTACCAGAATTTACATTTACACAATCGAGCAAATTCAAGCGTGTCAACTTCTTGATGTTTAGGAGGATTTGCTTTATGCGCTATATATTGTAACTTTATTTATGGCAATGACTCAAATCTAAATGCAGCAATCGAGGGTATTTCAATCCAATCCCTATATGCCCTTCATCATCTATGGGTGAATATGATAGATTTAAAACCTCCAAATTAAGTTCCAAAAGTTCTGAATTCGCCTTAATGATCTTAGACATCAGATTCAGTCTCAAATTCAGCTCTATATATAATAAACTTGCAACTCTTGAAAATAGCTTCAATGCCTTTGCTTGTAAGTTTGAGACAGAATTTCAATTCAAGAACCTTTAAGTTAGGACATATAAGCCGGAGTCGTTCCAGTGATTCATCAGAAATGTCATTTGCAACTAGACAAACTTTTTGAAGCTTATGATTTTTGCGCAGTGGAATATTGTTAACCTCTCCATTTGTTGCAGCAGCCTCCATCAACTTGATTTTTTTCTAGTGACGGACATTTGGCTAATACCAGGAACAATGTTGAGTTCGTCACTGGAGACTTGCTAATTTTAACACAAGTGAGATTAGCTACATCTCCCTTTAAAAGAAGTTCCATATCCGCATCTGTAATTAATATTAGATCTTACAATGTCTAACTTTTTGAGATATTTAGAAACAACCATACGAAGCCCGGAAACAGTAAACTTCCTACAAGATATGAGACGAAGTTTCTTTAACCGAAGCTTTGCCTTTTACAATTTCCATAAGAAGGTTGTCAGAAACAGGGGCGGATGGATGTTGTAGGGAGGGTGGGCACACCCTCAAACTGTAAAAATTTTTATTATTTGTACATATTTTAAATGGGTGCCCACTCCAAAATAATTGTAGTGCCCACCCCAATTATATTGAACCATATTAAGTGCACATTGACCCATATGAATATTAGTAAAAATATGTGTATTTGCTTAAATTTATCAAAGGCCCACATAAATAGCAAAATCATAAAAGCCTGCTATATATATATACTATCATTTTACTCATAAAACCCTGAACAATTCTTTCTTAGTTGCATTTAAGATTTTAAGTTTAAATATCTTGTTCTTGACCGGCTCTCATACAAATTCATTCCCAAATTTTATTTTTTTATTTTTGGTGAAAGAGAGATATTTTAAAAGAAAAATAACAATGGATGAGTCATCTCCTTCTACCCAAAAAAAAGCTTTTAACAAGTTGATTTTAAAGAGCTTTTCACATTATTAAATATTTTTAATAGTATTTTATTTTAAAGTCTATATAAAGTATGTTGTGCCCACCCCAGAAAAAATTTCTAGATCCGCCACTGGTCAGAAATATCCATGGCTATAAACTTGGAGGTCGTTTGTTGCTTTCCATGGAATAACTCTCCATAGGAGAGTGGTTCTTGGGAGAGTGATTTCAGGGAAAGTAACAATCAAATTCCATTGAGAGTAGTTTCAATGGTTTGGTTTATCAGCATTTTCCTTCGAAAATAATCCAATTTTAATGATATTTACACTTTCCATGGGTGAGAACAAACTTTCCCTACTCCCCATGAGGAAAAGTATTCTCCCATCTACTAAGGAAAGTACGTACCCTATAAGGTGCCCTGAAAATTATTTTCCCATCTAAAATTATCAACACAAACAATGGAGAGTGTTTCCATCCTATTACTTTCTCAGGAAAGTAAGCAAAACAAACGCACTCTTGAGGAAGTTAGTGCTTTGGCATGGCTAACCGAATTTTCAATAGTGATTGGGCTTATTGCTCAAAAAGCCCCCTGAACTAAACAAAACGGCCAAATAAGCCCATGAACTTTAATTGCAGCCGAACAAGCCCCTGAACTCTTAAAAAAGCCAAATAAACCCTTTCTGACGGCTAAATATTGAAATAAGTACTACACATTTCAAGATTTTCTCAAATAAGGATCAAAATACACAATTTCAACAAATTAGAATACATACTTAATATTTTTTACAAATTGGATAGAATATAAGTTAATACTACTGTGTGAGATATATATAAACTGAAAAACACATGATAATTTTATATTATATTACGTTTAATGAATTTATTTTGATTAATAGAGTTTGATTTTTAATTAACATGATAATATCATTTTTGTATCAAATTTGACGTCTACGCATGAGAAGCATTGGTTTTCATTTAAGGAATCGCTAATTTGTAAAAATTTGCTAAGTATGTGTTTTAATTTGTTGTAACTGTGTATTTTGATCCTTATTTGAGAAAATCTTGAAACGTTTAGTCCTTATTTCAGCATTTAACCGTAAAAAATGGAGATGACCCCATCCAAGAACAGGACCTAAAACTAAAATTCAGACACGTTTCCTTGAATTCAAAAAGAGAAAAGAAGTAGACACGTAAATAGTTGATCGAATATTTTCCATTGATTGACAAATATAATACATACACAAGAAGTTGGTGTGAAATCCTACCCTTGTAACAATGTTCTAATTAAAATATATAAATTATAAAAATAATGAAACTCTATATCATCATCAACTAAAATCCTAGATAAAATATCCTAAATTCCTAATGACATGATAAACTTAGAATACCAAAAGTAGCTAAGGTGATACCGTATGTAATGAATTTGTGAACAACAAAGAGAAATTGAAAGTTTAGCCATGGTACTTCTCTTCAAGGTGAATTGTGGGGTTTGAGGGATGGTCTTCAGTTGACTCTGAATATGGGAGTGCAGAATCTTATTGTCAATGTGGATGTTATGGTTATCATCAAGGGCGGATTTATAGGGGGTAGGAAGGGGCTATCCACCCCCCCTAAAAATCCTGCAAAACGTGCCCCCCTCCCAATGCTGCCCCACCAAATTTTAGCAATTAACATTTTCTTTTTTATAGATTAAATAAAATAATGGGTTGTAGCTTAGATAAAAGTAATTTAGTTAGGCCCAATTTAAATTTTATAAAACAAAAGTAATTTCAAAGACCCAGAATTTGGCCAAAAAAATAAAAGACCCAAATCAAATATATTTGTTAAAGTTTCAAGAGAAAAAAACTCAAATAAATAGGATAAAAATTATCCTTCTAAAAAAGAGAAGGATTAAATTGTTATTATAATATAAATAGCCATAACCCTAAGCATAAATTGTATCATAAGTTTTTTTTTTTTTGAAGTTTCAAGAGAAACAACTCAAAGCATATATCGTATGATTACTTAAGAAATTCCTTGACAGTCTACATTGAGAAAGAAATTGTGGAGCAATTTGATTGTGATGTCATAATTGATGATTTTAGCAAGATGAAAGAATCGAAGGGGGCAATTTAAATTACATTTTTTTTATATCTTCTTAGTTTTATATATTTGTTTTGCATACTTTATTTAATAAAAAGTATTTTATTTTTACCCCAAAAAAGTTCAATATACTCCGCCCTCTTCAAGACTTTCCTGGTTCCGCCCCCGATCATCAATCTGCTGGTAATCTGATTAATGATTGCATGTCACTTTTTTTTTTTTGCCGAAATTGCAGATCAGTGATGGCAGGATTTTTGAACTTCAGACTCAAGCATTATTCTTTCAGGGAGACCAATCGAGCAGCGGATGTTCTAGCTAATTATGGCAGGGAGATGACTATCTAAGATAATGAACATTTCATTTTGTTTAACAGACTACCGGACTTTATGTTTGATATTATTGTCTCGAATTGTATGGCAAATTCATTCCCAAGACTTATTTTAAGTTAATGCATTCCTTTTTCACAAAAAAAAATGAAAATAAAAAAATTGAAAGTTAAATAAAAGACGTACATACATATATACTCGTAATACAGTCTACAAATACATGATAGCCGAAGTATATATGAACCTTGGACTAACTTTTTTATTGACGGGTAAAAACTGTATCGGCTTATTAATTAAGGTTGTGTATAGTAGCCTAGTAGGTCGCTTTTCTTTCAATTACTCGTAACATCCCAATTATTAGCTTAATTTGTAAAATTACGAGCACGAATGGGAGGTACAGGGGGGAACCTAATTATGTCATCCTCCGATGTACAATCGCCGGTAAGTTTGTTGGGGCAGTTTCGAAGGTGTAATTTCGGTGGCTTTTCGGTATTGAAGCAGAAACGGACTTCCCACAGCTGATGGGTTCCGTCACCAGGTATGGTGTTACATGCAATTTGAGGATATGCTCCCACACTTCTCTTCACCTTTTCTAATATGTTTTTCACTGTGTATCCAGGTTTTATCTCTTGGTTTAATTGCCATAACTGGTTAAAGTAGAGAGAAGCAAATTAAAGATTATTATAATCTATATATAATTAATCAATGTAATCCAAGTTTTTGAAAAATATTAAAGTACAAATCAAAGTTGTATTTAATAAATTTTTGTAATCATATATACCTTCTAATGGATCGTATTTTTCGTCTCCCGCAAGGGATAAGGCAGCATTAAAATAATCTTTAGGCTGGTCAGGATAATCAGAACACATTCCATGATTTTTCCATTCAACTTTCCAAAACAGGCTGTCATCTTCTTTCATAAGGTTTGGCCACTTTTCTTTTAATTGGTTTTCAATGGGTTGCAATTCAACCTACAAGGTTAAACAATCCAATAATTATAAAATTCAGAGAGATTGGTAAGGAAAAGAGATAAGGCAAAAAATTTGATAAAGCAAAACTCTTTGGAAGCATGTATACGGTGCAGGGCAAAGGCGTTAGTGTTTAGACCTTTTCGATGTTACCCTTAACTTTAAAAATGAGTGTAGTTGTCCTACATATGCATGGACAAATAAATCCAATAAGCCAGTGCTTATTCTCACTAGTGGAGAGGGTTGTAACTCAAAAGTACTTATTTCACCTGTGCCAAAGCAAGTGAAGATTTTTATGATATTAATTATATTGTATATAATCTGTACATACATATATCACATGCACCAAAAGAAATTAAACTAATTATTTAACCCATTAGTAATTATAGCACTTTATTTTATTAAAAAAAAATTCAAAACAAAACATTTTATTTGCTATCGGGTATAGTAGGGTGTTAAATTTTTAGTTCCAGTACTATTCATTAGGGTTCGATATCTAGCTAACAACCTCAATCATAAAAAAATAAAATAAAATAAAAAAGAGTAGAGGGAGAGAGATCGGACAAAAGATAATAGTAAAAAACAAAAGCAAATAGTAAAAAGCTAGCATCAATCAAATTGGAGTCTTACTGAGGTGACCAATTTAAGATGCTTACCAAAATGTTATCTGGATTTGTAGTTGTGATTTTGGTGCATTTAGGGTCTTGCGAATAGGGAGGAACAGGAATGTCATCAGCAAATTGAGGCCATAAACCATGGATGGTGAAGTAGTTGGGGATTGGTTTTCTACATTCCTTGCCAATATTACAAGCAGAAGGTGGCCATATGAGACTCAACTTGTAGAAATCAAAGCCTTTATTAGATGCAGCTGAAACTAGAAAACTAGACAAGATAGCAGCTCCTAATAATAATAATTGCTTCTCCATAATTGTTCTAATTTGTATGCAAGAAGGCTAATTACTAGTATATAAGCTTAATTCCCAAGCATACCTCTCTAGCTATATGCAAGGGTTTTTACATAACAACAACTTTGAATCTCAACTTAAAAAGATGACACACTAGCACCAATTGAAACCTTCACCAATGGGATTGCTGCACTATGAATCATTAATTCTGCAATATATATTATATCCACATTAACTTTAACCGAACATTCATTCGATTATATAGTGGGGGTAATTAATTTCCACTATCATGTCATGTGATTCATGTGGCTTGCTACGGTTGTACTGTCCTTTTGGGTGTTTATTTCGTGAGCACCCCTAGTTTGTTCAATCTCTGTTTTTTCAATTTTCATTTTCATTTTTCATTTTTCATTTATATGTGTAATTACATTATTGGATTTAAATTTTCGATTACAAAATCCGTACTGATCTTTATTTTGGGACAGTATGACTCAAATCCAAATCCGCCAATCAAGGACACTTCTTGGATATAACGGCGAACCGTTCATTATCTATGGTACAATCTCATTACTTACCATAAGATAGATCTTTTAGTTTGGAGAAATAAGACCAAATGGTTCCACCCATTCAGTCACAAAGGTTGAAATTCCTCTACTATTTTGGACTTCATTTTCATTAGGCCCAAATTCCATTTGAATATCAATAGCAAAATCTGGCCCAACCCATCAATTGATTAAGATCGATTCAATACATTTTCATTCACCAAAAAACAATGACAGTACCATGGCAAGATTTTATAAAACTATTACTTATTTTAGAAACCAACTTATTAAAGGCTTGGCATTAGATTCAGAAAGCAATCCGTACATAAACAACATTAAAAGTACAGCTGAATTAGACAAGATCTTAAACCAAATACAACACACTCAAAATACTAGTAGTACATAAAGAACACACACAACACAACCAAGCACTAGAAGTAATTAATGACTTAATATCTATTTGGACCCCAAACTATCTAAAAAGTGACAATTTAACCTTTTAAATTTAAGGTAAAATTGTCCCAAATGAAAATTTTGAGGCCTCTGCATTAAGCCATTAACTAATGAAGACCAGCTAGAAAGGAGGGAAGACTATAGTGTCGGTCTCATTTTTACATTCACCAGCCAGCTTCTTAGGGCAATCTATAAGGACAGAGGGTGGCGTTGCCCTATCAAAACAGAGACGGAATTCCCACAGCTGAAGAACTTTCTTTTTGGCGGCATTACATGCAATTTGAGGATATGCTCCCAAATTCTTCTTCGCATTTTCTAGTACCGTCTTCACTTGATATGGTTTGTCATAACTAGATTCAATTCCCATAACTGGTTGGAGGAGAGAATCAATGGTTAATAGATCTCATCCAAAAGGATAATTATCTATATTTATTTTCCTTTTCATTTTATGATCATTTACCTATGTTTTCTAGCCTCATATACTCCTAGTTATAAACAACTAACATTGACAAGGTAAATAATCATAGGTGGATCATAATGATGATAAATGATATAAATAGAAACGGAGAAAGTATATCCTTCAATTAGTAATAATGTAATTATAATAGTAATTACCTTTAATTGGATCATATTTGCTGGCGAGAGTTAAGGCCGCACTAAAATAAGCATCTGGTTTGTTAGAATAATCGGAACACATTCCATGATTTTCCCATTCAGTGAACCAAAACTCTTCGTCGCTAGTTTTGCTTAATAAGCTTGGCCACATTTCTGTTAACTTGTCTTCAATGGACTCCAATTTATCCTATGAGTTTTCAAATAAACAGAATGATTAATATATACTTGTTAAAATTGTAAAATAAATTAGCAATAATTGAAAAATAAAATAGCAAAAATGCATATCCCTAGCTAAAGTCAGTTTGGTAGGAAGAAAGGAAATTTCCATCAATTCAAGGGTTGATCTACAAAGTATAGCATGTATATATGATTGTGTATCATAACCATTAAATTGAGCAAATTTCCTTCCTACCAAACGGACCATAAAAGAAAATTTCATGCACCAAATTACAAACACGAATTATAATATAAAGGTAGCAATAATTGTTTTGCTTACCTGAAAGACTCCTGCGTTTGTAGTAGGTGGAACACTGGTGCATGACTTGTCCTTAGCATAGGGAGGAACCTTAGTGTCGTTGGCAAATTGTGGCGAAAAAGTGTGGATGGTGAAAGTGGAGGGTAAGTCATTGACATCAATACAAGTGCCTGACTTTTTAATGTTACAAGCCGCAATTGGCCATTCGAGAACCAACTTGTAAAAATCCCAGCCTGCAGCTGAAACTAGGAAAGTGGCTAAGATAGCAGCTGCTAATAAATTTTGCTTCTGCATTATGAATTTGCAGGAAAGAGCAAGAAGAGAACTATTTTCTTGTTATTGAGCTTGCAATATGCAATGAGTAACTCTATGCAAGGGTTTTTATAACAACTTTGAATGATTGAATCTCTTTTGCTTGCTAGGAAAATAGGACAACATGTGGAAAATATCTGATAAATGCATTGTAAAAAACGACAATAGGATGGTGTCCTATGCAATTATTAATCCTATACACATATATTATTTTTATATTTTAAAACTAAATATATGAAAATAAATTGTACATATAAAATAAATTTTTTAATTAAATATTTCTTGCACCTGGTTTCTTAGCTAGACTGTTCACAAGGTCCTTGATTCAAGTATCACGCAACTACGTAGCTTAATTTGATTGATAGGTTATTTAAGATAAATTCGAAAAAAAAAATTATATTAGAATTTGGTCTGAGCACTTTGTTATGGAAGGATCATATCCTATTAAATCAATTTTGAAGCTTATAATAGGTGATGATGGAAATTTTGGATGTTAAAGAAAATCAATGAAAATTGTAATACATTCGGAGCGGGAATACAAACCTAATAAGAAAAAAAAATCATCTTAAAATGCACGATTATTAATAATCTAAGTTAAGTCCAAAAAAAAACCGATAAAATTCAAGCCCAAAGCTCAAATAAAAAACAAAGAAAACGGACCCTCATAATCTATATCTATATCTATATCTATCTATACTATATTAAGAAGTACGTTCACCTGTAAAACTTTTGAATTGCCTATTATACTCTTATTTGTCAAATATATTTCTAAACTGCCATTATACTATTAATATTTTGAATTTTTTTTATATTATTATATATTAATTATTATACAATTAATTTGAATTTAATTAAATTTACCAAAGACTTTGGATTTGATTAAATTTACTAGACTCTTTTATTAAACGTATTCTAGACTTCTAAAACTTAAAAAGGCGAAAATACAGAAATTACTCAAATAACTCTCTCTCTCTTAGCTTCTCTTGAATTGTATAGGCTTCTGCGGTCCTTGCTTTTCTTCTCTTCGAACCAATTGCAGAGCTCGCTGGGTTTATCTTTGGTGGAATTGGGAGTAGGGGACCGAGTCATTGGTTCTAGCAAGCTCATTGAGTTGATAAGAGAAAAAAATATGCAATGAATATATAAAAATGAATCAGAATAAATAGAAAATATAGAACAATAAAATAGCTGACTTGGGGTTTATTATGTAACATAGCTGAAACTAGATTCAACTGCTTTCTATTCTACCTGTCAATTCTCATTTTCAATATCTTATCATTGGTAATCTTAGAAACAATATCAGTTTTCTAACTTCTTCTAAAATATGTTTAGAATGTTTTCAGGACAATTGAAATGTTTAATTTTTTTTTCTTTTAGTTTGGATGTTTGAGAACCTAAACGGAGAAAAATAAAAGAAAAATAAAAGAAAAAAAGAAAGACGGAATCATCACTGTTACTATTAATTGGTTAGTGCTTTCTCTACTATTAGTTGATTTCTTTTTGTAGGGATGGACTCTTTGGAATCTGCTAGGCTTTGATCTCTGTTAATGAATTGAATTTATGTTAATTTTTGTTAATCTATCCACAATAAATTATGTATTCTATAATTCTATTATATATAGAATATATTTTTGATTTTCTATATATCTATATATATATATATTATTTATATAGAATAAAAATTTATGAAATTATATGAAATTATGTTTATGAATTCTATTATGTAAACTCAGGCAATAGTGTCTCTTAACCCTTTTACTTGATCGGTGAAAATATGGTGGTTCTTCCTTTTCTGTTCTAAATGGTTGCTAAAACATGGTACAATTTAGTTGGTGGAATTTTAGTTTATTAAATTATTGGTGGCATGTATTTCTAATGGTGTAAACATAAACACTTTCTGCTTCCTGTCTTAGTTACTTTTCATATGAACACTTTTATGTTATATATCGTAAGTTTTGAGAATTGGACGCTGACCACGATTTCTGGATTGACAGAGAAAACCTCATCAGCTATGAGAATCATGCAATTACGTACAGGATTGTTGACACAGGTTGGTGGTCATGGTCTTTAGTTCTCTCAATTTCACCAATTGAGACACCATCTTAAATTTTGATTGTATATCAAGAAGTGAGGATGGTCAAATATTTACGAATATAAATATAATGTAATACATTTTACATGATTTTGTTTCAATGTGTTTTCATTATATACTAAGCTTTCACTTCTAATTAATATTTTATTATTATTTGAATGTTTGTTTTAATTGAATATTTTTGATTTCTTATTTCTTATTATTTTCAAGTATTTCAAAATATATTTTGTTCAAATGCATTGTGCCACGTGTAATGCACGTGAAGGTAGAAACTAGTAAATTAAAAAAAGAAAAACTCCACGTGGGCCTCCAACACAAGAAAATAAGAAAAATATAGTATTTTTTTTAAAAAAAATTAGAGCCAATAGGGAACTAACAATTTATTCCCTACTATCAAAGCCAAAGTTCATAATTTGTTTTAGTAAATAATGTAATTCTTTTTTTTCTTTTCTTTTTTTTTGCCGGAAAATAATGTAAGTCTTAGTTATTTAAATCAAATTAGATCTTCGGCCAAAAAAATTAATTCAAATTAGATCGCTACCAATAAAACTGAAAATTACTATAATAAATAGAAAAGTGTCTTTACTTCCTTGTCCAGTATTTGTAGCTAGATCTATATCTTGTTTTGAAACTTGAACCGTCTTTTTGTTTTTTTAAAGCAAAGATAATTTTACTAGAGCCACAAAAGCATACTAAAATTAAATTTGCATAATTCTTCAAAAAAAAATTGCATAAACACGAATATTAAAGCCGTCCGATCAGTTCTTTCGTCAAGAGGATAGAATGAGATCCAAATTTGCATAAACACGAATAACCAAAGCCAATCGAATCAAAGCTTCCCTCAAACATTACCCAAAAAAAGAGCTTCCCTCATACAATAAACCAAAAACAAAGACTAGAAGCTTCCCACCCATTCGAAGATATTAAGTAGCAAGAACATTTCAACCGCACCAACTACGTCATGCCTACCGCCAGCGGACAGCTAGAGGGGTCCGTTTATAGCTCCAAGGTGCAAATGAACGAGGAACTCCAAGGTGCCACCCTTTGTTTATAGCTCTCAATCCGTAAACAAACTTGCCTCAATCTCCAAGGACAGCTAGAGGGGTCGTTAGTCCACTTTCGATTGCCTCAATCTCCAAGAAACTCCAGCTGTCTTATTGATTCCGTTAGAGTCTCAAACCTTCTTAATAAATTTCCGCCATGTCCATGATCTCTTTTTCGCTTTTGCTTTTGTTTTTGTCTAATATAAGGTTTTTATCAACAATAAAATAGTAATGGATTAGATAACTTCCGTAGACTAGACTGACTGCGAATCAAAAGTAAAATCATCCCATTTGTAGGTCTAACAATTTTTAATTTATTGTAAATTAAGAAAAACAAACTCGAAAACAATATTACTCAAGCACTAAAAAAAAACCCAATAGATTGAAAGATCTTGGGACTTTTTTAACCCAAACAACTTTAAAGAACTGAGGCATTATATTATAAAACAAATAAAAATTAAAGGAGATGAAATCAAAATTTTGATCCCTCCTCCACCTTGACAATAATAGTCAAGGAGGAATAGGATGAAACAAAATCTTGGAGGAGAATACTAGGGACTCATATAGATGAGGGCAAATTCTATATAACATTTTTTTGTTATAAATTATAGGTTGTGATAGTGGGCAATACTAATGTTTGTAAGGTGGAGTCGGAATTGTACAATATCTCTTATGTAAAGTTTCGGATTTAAGTCTTATGAATAGGGGCGAATCTTAGGCATAATAAGGTCCCAAAATTTGAAAAAATTCCTCATTATACCTATATATATAGTTATGTATATATGTATACATTAAGGAATTTCGAATCGCCCTCTAAAAATATTTTTATTCAAATTGGCCCCTTCAACAACACGTGTAAAGAACTACCCCTGCTCTTGAATGGAAGAAAATGAATTCCTTAAGTTTAGACATGAGTTTAACCCAAGGTTTAACCCCCTTTTAAAACAAACCCTATACAAAGGGTAAGTCCCCGAATTTGAGATTTTATTGGGATAGAATTTTAGAAAATTGATAAGTTGTCTTCATATTATTTGTTGGTCTCATAGATGACGTGGTGAATCCGACCCACCTAATAATTTCTCCCTTACGAGATACTCCTCTTATTTTGAATCTGACATTACTTGAACCCAAATTAGTCAAAATCAAAATTTAAGGTATACTAGATATATCGGGGAGTTTATGAAAAAGATAGTCTACACTCTACAATATCGTGCAATTAATTTTTTTTTATAATAATCTTGCAATTAATTTTAAAATTTGAAATTGTCGACAATTTGTCAATTTCCGGATCTAATTGGGAATCTTTTTCTAATGTAGAAAATCGAAATTGTAGATGCCTAGTCTATTTTCACTTTTGGCATTTTCTCATATCCCGGTCCCCCACAACAAAAACGTGCCAATTTTCTTTCGACAAAAACTTGAACTATATATATAAAAAATGCCACAAATATTTTGTCACTATGAAACTATTATTGGGTTATATGAAAACTGAAAAGATGCAACCCAAACCTGCACTGCAGCAGTGGCAACTCATCGTATGATTTCACCGGTTGGTCATCTTTGCTTTGTGGCCATTAATACACGTGCAGAAAAAAAAAACGAAAATGAAAAAAAGGACCATTTATTAGGTTAAAACACTTGGTAGGTCCATTTATTTACAAGAAAAAGTCAATTTGGTCCATCTACTCAAATAATGATCAATTTAGTCCCGCTACTTAGGCTTGGTTTGATATTGCATTTGGAAATAAAAAAACTGCTTTTGAACCCAAACGCAATACCAAATAAATCCTGATTTGTGTTAAAAGCTGGTTTTGAACACAAAAGTCAAGCCAACCCAAGAAGCTAATCCTTAGATGCATTTGCGTTTCAAAAGTGCTTTTGGATATTAAATGACTAAAATCCCCTAATTATTTTTTTCTTTCCTTTTTAACTAGCATATCATTTTTAGACATTTATCCTTCAACCTCATTTTTTCACGGTGTAGACTTCAGCGCTCCCGTTGTGATACTCCCACTTTTGGATGTGATACTCCCACTTATGACCAACCGGTGAAATTGACAAATTGTCGACAATTTCAAATTTTAAAATTAATTGCAAGATTATTATAAAAAAAAATTAATTGCACGATATTGTAGAGTGTAGACTATCTTTTTCATAAACTCCCCAATATATCTAGTATACCTTAAATTTTGATTTTGACTAATTTGGGTTCAAGTAATGTCAGATTCAAAATAAAAGGCGTATCTCTTAAGGGAGAAATTATTAGGTGGGATGGACTCACCACGTCATCTATGGGACCAACCAATAATATGAAGACAACTTATCAATTTTCTAAAACTCTATCCCAATAAAATCTCAAATTCGGGGACTTACCCTTTGAATAGGGTTTGTTTTAAAAGGGGGCTAAACCTTGGGTTAAACTCGTGTCTAAACTTAAGGAATTCATTTTCTTCCATTCAAGAGCAGGGGCAGATCTTGACACGTGTTGTTGAAGGGGCCAATTTGAATAAAAAAAATTTTAGAGGGCGATTCGAAATTCCTTAATGTATACATATATACATAACTATATATATAGGTATAATAAGGAATTTTTTTCAAATTTTGGGACCTTATTATGCCTAAGATTCGCCCCTATTCATAAGACTTGAATCCGAAACTTTACATAAAAGATATTGTACTACTCCGACTCCACCTTACAGACATTAGTATTGCCGACTATCACAACCTATAATCTATAACAAAAAAATGTTATATAGAATTTGCCCTCATCTATATGAGTCCCTAGTATTCTCCTCCAAGATTTTGTTTCATCCTCTTCCTCCTCGACTATTATTGTCAAGGTGGAGGAGGGATCAAAATTTTGATTTCATCTCCTTTAATTTTTATTTGTTTTATAATATAATGCCTCAGTTCTTTAGAATTGTTTGGGTTAAAAAAGTCCCAAGATCTTTCAATCTATCGGGTTTTTTTTAGTGCTTGAGTAATTTTGTTTTCGAGTTTGTTTTTCTTAGTTTACAATAGATTAAAAATTGTTAGACCTACAAATGGGATGGTTTTACTTTTGATTCGCAGTCAGTCTAGTCTAAGGAAGTTGTCCAATCAATTACTATTTTATTGTTGATAAAAACCTTATATTAGACAAAAACAAAAGCAAAAGCCAAAAAGAGATCATGGACATGGCGGAAATTTATTAAGAAGGTTTGAGACTCTAACGAAATCAATAAGACAGCTGGAGTTTCTTGGAGATTGAGGCAATCGAAAGTGGACTAACGACCCCTCTAGCTGTCCTTGGAGATTGAGGCAAGTTTGTTTACGGATTGAGAGCTATAAACAAAGGGTGGCACCTTGGAGTTCCTCGTTCATTTGCTACTTAACCTGTTAAACAGGTTTTAAAAACCTTTTGAACTAAATTCGTATGTGGTTGTCCTCGTGATAGATTTTTACACCTTTTTTTATTCCACCGGTTGATATCAACAAAATTTTTTCTTAAATTTTTATACGTTATATATTTTTCCCAATTTCTTTTCTTCTTCCTTTTCTTTAAGTCATTTTTAATTTTTTTTGTTTCTTTCTTAATATTTTGTTAATGATTGATAGGACTTGAGTCTGGGACGAGTGGAAGCTAGGGATGCAACCGGGTAGGGTACCCGCAAATTTTGAGGTACCCATAACCTAACCCTATTATTTTTTAGGGTGTCCGTACCCAATAACTACCCGGTTATTTTTTAAAATCACTACCCGTACCCTACCCGTTTAAAATATCAATTACCCGTTAACTATCCGAACCCGATAAAAATCCGAATATTTTTTTTCTTTATAATTAAATAATAATAAATTAATTACAATTTAAGGAATAAATTAAAATTAACTTATATAATTGTAGAACAAAGTTAAAATTTTTATCAATCATTAACAAAATATTAAGAAAGAAAGAAAACAATTAAAAATGACTTAAAGAAAAGGAAGAGGAAAAGAAATTGGGGAAAATATACGACGTATAAAAACTTAAGAAAAAATTTTGTTGATATCAACGGGTGGAATAAAAAAGGTGTAAAATTTATCACGAGGACAACCACATACGAATTCAGTCCAAAAGGTTTTTAAAACCTGTTTAGCAGGTTAAAACTTATTGTATCGGACGGTAAGGAAATTAGATATTGAATCCAATGGTCAGAAATCGTTGGGAGCGTCACATCCAAAAGTGGGAGTATCGCAACGGGAGCGCTGAAGTCTTCCACGTTTTTTCACAGCAATACCAAACATTATTTATATTTTTCTACCGCAATTTAAAAAAGCACTCCTCAAAAGCACTTTTTCCAAACCAAGCTTTTCCAAACTGCAACCTCAATACCAAACTAAGCCTTACAGGTTTAGGTCAATTTAGTCCCTGCTGTTAATTGTGTAGTTAAATTGATGAGATGGAATGTTAAGTAATGACGTTCAGTTGATGTGGTCGTTAAAAACAAACATTTACTTTCCATTTTTCTTGATCAAAATATACCTTTTCTTGGAAATATATATTTTTGTTTTTTCCATAAAAGTAATTTTTCTTATGTATTTTCTTCAACTGTACAGTTCACTGTTCATTAAAATTAACAATGTTGGAGAGCAGTTGCTACTAACATACTAGTTCCTTCGTTTTTGCAAAGGACTATACTAACCTTTTTTTTAATCAAAAACAAGAAATGTAGTTTAATTTTTTAAAGTTTTAGAGAAATTACTTTTTAATATTACATGCTTAGACTGTTTGGTTAACAAAAACACAAAAATAGCCCTTTTTTTTTTGCTTTTGCATTTTCTTGTGTTTGGATTGTGTAAAATAAATAAATAAATCAATCAATGAAAAAAGACTTGTTAGTCAACTTAAAAAAACACCCACTCTTTCAAAAATTGTCAACCACTTGTGAGAAGCATAAGACAAATTTTACACCGACCATTGCTTGTTATTGTTTGGTTTCAATCGATTTCGATTCCAACTAAGTTATTATTTGATCATCGACGATGGAATTTTTGAACTCCACAGGGTTAAAATGTTGATAAGTACTCAATTTCAGAATTAATTAGATTTTTAATATTTCAATCTAGTCCCTTTTGTCATGATCTGTCGTGCCCTCAGACCTTGGCTAAAAGAAAGAAAAAGGAAAAAACTATTTTTTAACTAATGCTCCTCCAAGTTGTCCCTCTTCACCTTGTGCTTCTCTATGAAGGTAGCAGCCAACCAGTTTGAAACCAGCCATATCCCATACTTAAAAAAGCAAGTGCTTTATTAAAAGGAAAATCCTTTTAGAGGTATCTTGGATGACAAAAGGGAAATGGGGGTAAAGGCCATTTGGGCATTGCTCCTCCGAGTGGGCCTAGATCATAAACTAATTTATTAGTCTTTGATAGGGTACTTGGGCGTCATTGAAACACCTAGACCTAATTAGGTATTGAGGTTGTATTTTGGAAAAAAAAAAAAGTCTTGTTTGGAACAAGTACTTTTGAAAAGTGATTTTTTAAATTGCGGTGAAAAATATAAATAATGTTTGTTATTGCTCTGAAAAAATGTGGTAGAATGATGAAATGTCTAGAAAGGATATGTCAATTAAAACGGAAAGAGAAAAATAATTAGGGGATTTTAGCCATTTAATGTCCAAAAGCACTTTTTAAACGCAAAAGCACCTAAGGATTAGCTTCTTGGGTTGACCTGGCTTTTGTCTTCAAAATCAGCTTTTGACACAAACCAGATTTATTTGGTATTGCGTTTTGGGTCAAAAACAGCTTTTTTTATCTTCAAACGCAATGCCAAACCAGGCCTTGGAATTTTTCAAAGTCTGAAATCTTTTGTTCGTTGATGAATTTTCGGATAAGATAATTTTTGAATTAAATTAAACTTCTGTTTGTTATTTTAATACTTATCGACTAAATGCCCAAATACCCACCTGAAGTTACACCAAAAGGATGTTGACTCCATAGTTTTTGATGATAACAAAACATTCTATATTAGTGGGCCTAACCAAGCTATCTAGTGTGTAGTGACAAATTGAGTGACATACTTAATGCATGGTTATGCGAAAACCAATCTACACATAGCTCAATATCACAGAAGAAACACACTATGAATGAAGCCCTCCTTATTGAGTACAAGTCAAGATGAGATTGAAAAAGACTTAGTCCAAGGCATAAATTTGAAAACAACTTAGTGGGACTAAAGACAGAACAAGAAAATGCATATGAAGAACTGACATATCCAGAAGGAAAACTGTTGAAGCAAATTTAGTGCCAACAATTCAGGAGCACAATTTAGTGGGACTAAAGAAGATTGATAGCGTTACCAGACAGTTTTTACCAGCGCCAGAAAATGACAAAATAACGGGATTAAATTCAAACAGGCGCTCCAACAGCTAGTTTTGACATATTTGTATTTAAAGCATGAAATGACCATTGAGAACAAGTTTTAAGCATTCAAGAAGTCTAAGAAAAGCATTAACTCTCAAGAATCTTCTCCAAGCCATACATCACTCTATCCTTTGTATTTGCTTGGTTTTTGCAAGATTGTTCTTAACTCTTTCCTTGTAAATCTTACCTAGAACTTGTTGACTCCATGTAATTTTTGATAATCACAAAACATTCCTCCCTTTATATTTAATTCAGTCTAATTAAGTGTGTAGGCTTCAAAGAACATCTCTCTAATTCAATTTGGAGCCAAAAATCGAATTTGGAGAAGCCGTAAATGATACCGAAGTTCATTATTAAGATTGAGGATGGTTGCATATGGATTTCCTTAGAGAAATATTCAAAGAAATGCAAATATTCAAGAATTGGAAAATGGACTATTTCAGTCGACTAAAACCGAAGTTGAAAGCGCCCAGCCTGTTGTGCCCATTCTGCATAAACAGTGAATTACCATTTCAGTCAGCTAAAACAGAAGTTGAAAGTGCTCTGCCTGTTGTGCCCATTCTGTATAAACAGTAAAATGCCATTTCAGTCGACTGAAACTTAAGTTGAAATGAGCCGGGTGCACTAGAAGACAAAAATAACGGCTAGTTTGAAGTTTGAAAAAGCACTCCAACGGCTAGCACTGAGCTCCAATGGCTAGGAACTTGTGAGAGGCTATAAATATACATCATAAATGCAATTTGAAGCCTCCCAAGTGAGAGATTATTCATTGTCCATCATTATTGAAGCCAAGAAGTCATTTTTTCTCTTTGTTCTTCATTTCTACACTTTGTGAGAGAAAATTTGTATGAGCTAAAATTTGTACTTGGGATCTTTAGGAGATCATTGTACTTCTTTATTCATCTTTTCTTGGGTAGAAACAAGTTAGGATCAACTTGTTTTGAAGATTAGATCTTGGGGAGAGCTCGCTTGGTAAAAGGCTTGGTGGAAGCTAGAATTTCACTGGTTTAGTGAAGTGTTTGTGAAAATCCTTGATTAGGGAGATCAAGGTAGAGGATGTAGGTGTGGGGAGCACCGAACCTCTATAAATTGTGAGTATTCATCTTCTCTAAACCTTCCTTTTACTTTGTGTTGCAATTTCTCATCTTTCTACCTTCAAACTTCATCTATTTCATCTACCTTTTTACCCAACTTAGCAAAAGTTCTAGAGATTGCATAGATTGTTTAAAAGTGCTATTCACCCCCCCCCTCTAGCACCATATCAAGGGTCTAACAGAACTTACTTGGTGTACCCAAATCTTTTAGGATCACTTTACACCTTTCAAACTTTGTAATCTTTGATTGTGATTAAGTGCGGGGAGCACTTGTTCGAGTTAGGGTTAAGCTCGGTATAGATTCAAGCTTGGGGAAAGCTTGGTGTAGGCCCGTAACTACATCGGATTAGTGTCTTTGGTGGAAATCCTGGTTGGGAAGAGCCAAGATAGAGGATGTAGGTCGAGTGGACCGAACCTCTATAAATCGTGTGTCGAGCAAAGCTTTTACTAATCCCTTTTAGTTATACTACCTTTTAAAGTCTTTATTGCATGTCATTCTTTCTATCCTACTCCCTTTGCCATCACTGCTAATTCTGTACACCTTCACATTCATTTGATTTTGGCATACTCATTTATTGCATACTAGAATTGCTTCTGTGTTGTCAGTGGATTTATTGTTCCCACTAGTTTATTGGTTCTATTTAGTCACACTAATATTTTGTGTTGCAGAAAGTACATAAACTTGAAAAGAATTTTAAAAGTGGGCTATTCAGCCCCCCTCTAGCACCACATTTGGGACCAACAAAGGATAAATACCCCCCAAAACTTTTTTTACCCTATCACCCCCTTACGTTACAAAAAGGGGATATATACCCCCCTACCATGATGGAAGCACTCATGGGTTTCACGGATGCTGACGTGGGCTTTTTTTGTTGACGTGGAATTTTCACGCCAGTGATGTGGGCCTCACATACGGTGTTAAAAATGTAAAAAAAGAAAGAAAAATGTAATTAAAGTTTAAAAACATGTGGGCCTCATTAAAACTTTAATTTTTTTTCTTACATTTTTTTGCCACCACAGGTGGGGCCCACATCACAGATGTGGAAATTCCACATCGGCATTCGCGAGGCCCCTTAATGCTTCTGTCAGTCATGTTCGTGCAAATGACTGACGGACATAACGGTAGGGGGTATTTGTCCCCTTTTTGTAGCGTTAGGGGGTGATAGGGTGAAAAAAAAATTGGGAGTATTTGTCATTTTGGTGTAACTTCAGGGGGGTACTTGGGCATTTAGTCAATAGTTATCTGTTAATAAACAGTTTTCTTGAAAAACTATGTCTATGTTGGTTTCAATGAAAGAAACAGTTTCCCTTTATTAAAAAAAATCAACAATCCTACTTTTGTTTGAGTAATTTTCTCAAGTAGTTTCCCAATTACGACTTATTTAAGATAGTTAGGTAAAATTGTTTTTTAGAAAATTTCAAATTCTCAATTTTCTCTTTTTATTTCAGAAATTTTCTAAAGTAGGATCATAGGAACCATTGATTCATATGAAGTGAGTAGGAACCCACCCGCAGCTCAATTATTATTGATGCCCGCCTTATCATGCTAGGCATGTCTGTCGACCCAACCATGCAAATCATGAATAGGATAACCATTTTGGATTTTAAGTTCTAATTTAGGTAATTTCACCTTCTTTTTTTTTTAAAAAAAAAAAGAATAATAATAATGTTAGTCCATGGATTTTTTTTTTTGAAATCCCAACAAATTATCCACTAAGAAGATAAAGAGAGATTACAATCAGTTTTAAGAGAATCATTCAACTAGGTTGGCATGTCCTCAATTCATACAATCCTTTCATCTAAAAATAAACTATGTTGAGTTAAAACAAGAGCAACCATGTTGAGTTAAAACATGAGCAACCATGGTTCCATTCTACGAATATGTTGCAGCATACAACTCTGAAATAAGACCAAGTTCCTAGCTAGCTTCTTCGACATACGTCCCAATAGGTGAGAAATCAGGTTCTGGTGAAATCTTTCGAATGATGTGTAGAGCATTTAGCCAGATGGTTTGCCTCACTGATCTAATTATTAAAAAAAGAGAAAAACCTATAACCATAATTTATGTCATAAATTTTAAGACTTATTTTTAAATTTTGTTTGTATATATCAAAAACGTGTGTAAGCTTGTGCCACGTTTTATGAGATAATTTCATAGTAAATAACTTTAAGTAGAAAAAAATGTTTGGACAAAAAACACGAGTGCTAAATTATGAGTCCAATAATTGCGATAAGGTCTTAGGAAGATTATATGAAATAGTACTATCTCTGTCTGATTGCCATTTCCGTCTTAATTCATTTGTAGAAAAAAAAAACAAAAAAAACCTTACACTTCTGAATTATTGGTTCAAAAAAAAAATTCTATAATGGCTTTTCGTCCTTTCTGTATTGAGAAACGTGACATAATGATATTGAAGGGACACAAAACGGTACCAAATGGAGACAAAAGAATTCTACCAGTATTATCTATATAATAATATATATATACATAGTCCGTCCTACATTATCGTTTCTAACATCTTATTCTCTTTCGGTTTATAATATGTGGAATGCATTTTTCATAATTTTTAATTTTACCTAGTAATAATGGATGGTGTAAACTTTGGTGTTCCCGTTGTGATGCATCTACTTTTCAATGTGATGCACCCATTAAATTTTGATCATTTGATGCAATATCTATTTTCCTGACCGTCGGATACTAAAAGATTTAACATATTAAACCGGTTTTAAAAACCTTTTAAAATGAATTTATACGTGGTGGTCATCGTGATAGATTTTTACACCTTTTTTATTCTAATCGTTGATATCAACTAAATTTTTTTACTTGATTTATTATTATTTTCTCTAACACACATATTTAAAAATTTAAAAAATGAGGAGAATATTTCAGATTTTGATGAAAAAAAAATCTTAAACGAAAAGAAAGGATTATTGCAAAAAAAACACACATTTTTTTACTTGAGTTATTATTTTTTCTCTAACACATATTAAAAAATGAGGAGGATATTTCAGATTTTGAAAAAAAAATATGTTAAATGAAAAATAAAAGAATTATCAAAGCAGAAAACGAAAAGGATAAGAAATGGATAAAAAAATACAACGTAAAAAAGTTAGAGAAAAAAAAATAAATCAATTAAAAATATATTGTTGATATCAACGGTTGGAATAAAAAATGTGTAAAAATCTATCAGGAGGACTTCCTTATATGAATTCATTACAAAGGTTTTTAAAACCGGTTTAGTAGGTTAAACCTTTTTATATCCAACGGTTAGGAAAATAGATATTGCATCCAATAATCAGAATTTAATGGATACATCACATTAAAAAGTGGGTGCATCACAACGGGAACACCGAAATCTATCATTTCCATCCCTACCTTTGGCAATAGTCTATCTTCATGGCCCCATTTTGAGAGACTGATTGATTGTTGAATATCGAATGCTCTTATGGCTATATTAAACAAAGGGTAATTATTTGATACACCTTGTGAGGATTGATCCTTTCATGTGTGAATGGGGAAAGTATATCTCCGGATTATTCAGGATTTAGCTTTGGAGTAGTATATGCAATGTGAATTTACTCGTTTTCGTGGAGAGGCAACATTTTTTTTGCTCATTAATTTATTAAAAGGAAATGTGGTATATAAGGAAGAATAGGATCCGGTGGCCTGATTAAAATGTATGTTAGGTTGAGTGAAGTGTAGCTCAATGCCATTTAAGAAAGGTTTTAGATTCGAGTTTATGAGGGATCTCCCTAATTGGGGTTTGACACGGGTCACATAGCTACTCTAGAGTCCAATGACTACCGAATATTGAAGCAACAATAGAGATATGTATGTGAATGAGACTTTTACTCTTACTTGGTTCCAAAGGCGCAATGTCTTATTATTTGTTGTGTGCGAATAAATTCCATTTGTCATGATATCTTGTGCATCGATATGGATGAATATTCGTCCTGACTCCTAGCGAAAAGTAGACTCCACAGACTACATATCTGAAAGAGAAAATATCACAAAGATTAATAACAATCTACTTTGCATCTTAACTTGAATATATAGGAATAAAATAAAATCCTAAGTTGAATTAATAGAAAAAGAGCTTGGGTATTGCTCCCAATTTTTGTTTAACATCAGACATGCAAACAATAACCATGCTTGAAGAATCCATCCCTTTGATAGTGGAATCATGCGTCATTCCGGCCGGAAAGAGTGTGATTAATTTGCTCGAGAGAAGCTAATAAGTATTAGAGGTGTGATTAATTTGTGCCGCTAATGGTTATGGGGTAGTAGCGAAAGAGGGTGTGATGGCCATGAGAGAGAAAAAAATGTGAAAAGTTGAAGAAAAAAGAAGGTCACAAGAACGAAATCTTGATTGAATCAAAGAAGAATCTTTGATACTATATAAGAATTATGAATACGAAAATGTTTGGAAGAGATTCTTGAATCTCTCGTATTGAAGCCGATCGATCTTGAATTAATTATCCATCCCAAGAACTCTCCAGAATTTACATTTTCACAATTAAGCAAATTTAAGCATTTCAAACTCTCTGATGATTATGCCCTTTGTTGTCACATTCTCACAATCCAAATCCACCGGGTTATTGCCAAAAAAAATAAAAATCATCCATATACGGGTAAATATGTCAGTTTCAAAACCTCCAAATTAAGTTTGGAAGTTATGAATTCTCCTCAATATAGGCATAATGTACATTTCGCCATTAAACTCTTACAAAATTGACATTTTCTCCCCTAAACTTTTTAATTTGGAAATTTCACCCATTAAACTATCAAAATGGGAACAATTTACCCTTGAACTTTTAATTTGGAACTTCCAACTCTTAAATTATCAAAATCGAGACAGTTTCTCCCGAGAAATGCCGACATGGCGTTACGTCATGTCATGCAACGTCAGTAATTTTTTACTACTGGAAGAAAATTATCCCGATTTTGATTTTTTAGTTGGTGAAAGTTTAAAATTAAAAGTTAGAGGAAGAAATGTCCAAATTGTGAAAGTTTAGAGGGAAAAATGTTTATTAATTAACCATTTGATTCTTGATAACTCGTTCCCTCTTAATAACGGATCCGGCTCCTCTCCGGTTCTTGAAAAGGACTGGAGAGGCCAGTCCATTATAGATTAAAAACACGTGTACGATAGTTAATCAAACGGTAAGGGTTATTCAATCGAAATAAATTGGTTTGTAGTGGAATTTTCTTCTTCTTCCCAATTCTCTTGCAACTATGATTTTTTTTCCAGAGAATTACTAATTGTCTGTGCAAAAAAAAAACCCAAGAACGATTTCTTTTTTGATTTCATCCATTATTGGAACGGATTGTCTCTTTCATTAAAACGAAAGTTAAAAAAAAAAGTGCAGAGATACTAATTTCGTCTATTTCTTTCTTTTACTTTTTTTGTTCTTTCAATTTCTTCTGCTTCATCATTTATCCTGCTCTTGCCAAAATTGCAAACTCTTTTTTGTTATGCTTCTCAACCTTTTTTTCCACATGTCTCATGGAAAGAAGGAATCGGTTCCTTCCTTTTTGTCATGTCTCTACATTTCTCATGATTTCCCAAATTTCTATGTTGTACCAGGAAGAAATTTCCTATCCATTATCTGGCTAATTCCTATTTTATCTGGGTATTTTGTTGTCTTTAGTTTGGGGGGGTTTTAATTCAATTTGTGTAATTGATTTAGAGTATCATTCTTCTTTTCACCATTGCCAAGTTCCTTGAATAATTGGGTGTTGATAGAAAGAAAACGGTAGGAGGGATTGCAGCAGAATGAGAGAAAAGAAAATTATCCCGTACAACCAATTTTTTAGAACTAAAGAGATCTTAACCGTTAAATTTAAAATTAGACACGTGTTATCCATCTAATATGGACTGGCCTCTTCAGTCCACATCAAGGACCGGAGAGGAGTCAGATCCTTTAATAACTAACTTGCAACTCTTCAAAATAGCTAAATGGAGATTTTTTTTTTGGTGAAAACATGAAAAATAAAACAATTAAGCTAAATTAAATCCACGAGGAAACGCCACGCCTCGGCTATCCGCTTGGAGTGCATCAATGACTGGTAAGATTTTGGATCTTATGATTTTTGCACAAAGGAATATACTGTTAACCTAATCTCTATTCGTTTTTGGCTGCACCAACCTGATTTTTATTATAGTGAAGGACACAAGGTTGATGGTATAGGAACAAATATTGAGTTTGTCAAGAAATCCTTTCACACTAAATAGTTCTTTCAACTCATCTTCGTTTAAGACAATTGAACACCAATTGCCAAAAACATGTGGTGCAAAGTTTTCATCACCGTTCACAAAAAGTTTAATTTGTGCTGGGGGGCTAAAAGAATTTTAATTTTTTTTTTGGTGAAAGAAGAATTTAAATTTCATTCATTATTAATGGGAGGAAAGTATATTTTGAGTCAACTCTAGTCCTAAAATAAGTTGAATTCCTCTAGCCTTTGGCCCATATCTTATCTGGCCCAACCCATTTATATTACGTTAATTTTTTTTGAGAATTAAAAAAAAAAATTTGTTACCATCCTACATTATAAAATGGCATGAGTATTTCGAGTTAACTCTAGTCCTAAAATAAGTTCAATTCCTCTAGTCTTCGGCCCATATCTTATCTGGTCCACCCCATTTAATTTTGACAGCTTCTCATGAAGTTTGCTCAAATAAGCAAATACAAGTTGATCGGTCCGCGCTGGCGTTACGGGTATTCTTTTTTTAGAATCGTTATTTATCACCATGCATATATTAGAAGATTTTCGTCGTAAATTTAAAATGGAGACAGTGCTTTGACGTATTTATTGAGATTGTTCTATTTCCTTTTTAAGGTACAAATTTTTCAAAAAATAATCGACGGGAAAAAAAAAAAATCAATAAATGCAGGACTTGTGGAATTGACAAATGGGAGGGTGCAATTAACTAAATTTGGTTTTAGAAATCTTGTAATTAACAAAAAGGTAAGGGGAAAGAAGGAAATAAAGGAATATGACATGCGACTTTTTGAGTCATTTGTCAATTGAGAAATGACCAAAAAGTTTAGTTATTTAATCCCCTCAAGAATAAAAAAATTAGGACATTTAAGTAATCTGCCAAGCAGGTAAAGACGAAAAATGTTAGTTCTCTAGCTCATCATCAATCCTTGATATGGATCATTTATTAATTCCACTACTCTATTCAAGTCCATTGAGAAATGACCAAAAAGATTACTTATTTAATCCCCTCAAGAATCAAAAGTTAGGACATTTAAGTAATCTGCCATGTAGGAAAAGCGAAAAAAATAAGTTATCTAACTCCAAAAGCAAGCCTTGGTAGGGATATTTTTGTAATTTCACTACTCTATTAAAGTTAGGACATTTAATTAATCTGCCAGGTAGGTAAAGACGAAAGAGATTACTTCTCCAGCTCATCATTAGTACGGGGTAGGGATCTTTTAGTAATTCCATCCAGGTCATCATTAATTCGGGGTAGGGATTTTTTAGTAATTCCACTATTCTATTAAAGTCAATTGAGAAATGACCAAAAAGTCTAGTTATTTAATCACCTCAAGAATCAAAAGTTAGGGCATTTAAGTAATCGACCAAGTGGGAAAAGACGAAAAAAATTAGTTTTCTCGCTCATCATTAATCCGGGGTAGGGATATTTTAGCAATTTCCATATGTTTATTCAATTAATATGTAGTATATATTAGAAAGTATGGGATTTGAGTGTTGTGAATGGTGAAAATAGGTGTTGGGATATGGTTACCGAAAACCAAGGTTAGTACAAAAAATAAAAGGCAAATATTAGCTAGGCAGAGCACAGCTCAACAAGCTGGCCTAATTAGTTTTTCTATGAGTTTTAGAGTAGAGCTATTTTAATCATCAATTGTAATATCCATATTGTAATCTCTGCATCCATATTGCAATATCCATATTTGTTGTCAAAAAAATCTCTGCATTCTATCAGTGCTCAAGTTTTCTTTTGACTTTATCCTAATAAATATAGCTTCAATGGTTTTAAGAATTACTAATTGGTAGGCGTTTAAAAAAAATTACTCAAGTTTTCAATGGTTTTCTTTTGGCTTTCCCTCTCTCCGGGGTCTCTCCAGTAGGGACTTTCCATTGTCTAAGAAAAAGTTTACTTCCTCAGATCTTCTGAGATATCTTGAGGATTTTCCGTTGAGTCTTATCTCTTCTTATCACTTAACTCTTTTTGATTTCAAAATTCAAACCACCGTTGGAGTATGGAGGCTATCTATATCTTGCTAATCATCTTGGGTTTGGTGGTCTATCTTCTCTTTGGGTTTTTTGAGTCCCCAAACCATTTTCCTTCTCCACTCTTTTCTGTGTTTTCTGCTGCAATCAATGGCTGCTGCTCTGTCAAATCTGTCGAGGCTATCGATTCAGGATGGGGATGAAACAAATGGGGCAAGGGTGGAGGAGAATAGGGTGGTGATTGCAGATGCTGACTGGCTTGATGGAACGGAGGAAGGGGTGCCTCGCTTCCATCTTCTGGGAAAGTTGTTTTCAAAAAGAAGACCGAATGTTGAAGGCTTAAGGATGGCCATGTTCCAAGGTTGGAAACTAGATGGTGCTATGATAGTTAAGGAAGCAGGCGACAATCTTTACGTTTTTCAATTTGAAGATGCTGTTGAAAGGGATTGGGTGCTTGTGAATCAGCCATGGTCCTTTAATAGGAGCTTGCTGGTGTTGCGGGAATTTGATGGCTTACAGACACCTGAGGAAGTTAATTTTGAGATTTGTCCAGTGTGGATGCGAGTCTTTAAGCTACCCATCTTGATGATGACGGATAAGGTGGGAGTAGCTATTGGATCGGTCATAGGAGATGTCTTGGAGGTTGATAAGTCAAATAGCAGGTATTTGCGTATTCGAGTGCGATTTAATGTCAACAATCCGCTGTTGGAAGGCACTACGGTTACCACTCCTCATGGCGACATTGAGGTAAAATTTTGATTCGAAAAATTTTCTGCCTTTTGTCGTGTCTATGGTGTGGTTATTCATTTGGATCAAGATTGTCCCATTGGAATTGAGCAAATTAAGACTCATGGACAAATGATTCGCAAGTATTCTGACTATCTTCGGGCAGAGACACCAGATATTAAGCCTCGTCATTTCCATACGGCCATCAGTTGCTTGAAGTCGGGTGGAGTTGGAGGTGTAAGTGGTAGTCGCCTGATCCCAGCCAGGCAGCCACAAAGACTGTCTTGGCGTCGGGTCTGGGGAATTAATACTCTTCCAAAGGTGCGGTATTTTATATGGAGATTGGTTTGGGGTTTATTACCGGTCCGGCGAAATTTGCGATAGTGGGGAATAGATTTGGAGGTGAACTGTGTTGTGTGTGCTGATGGTGAGGAAAGTATTTATCATGTTTTTTTTTCGTGTACTTTCAGCAAGCAAGTGTGGGAGCTGTCGGCACCATGAATTCTACTTTGTGTCGAGGAATGGAGGAATGAGGATGATTTCTGGCTGCGATTAATTGATAAAGCTTCGCGATTGGATCAGCTAGAGTTATTATTCACAGTTTGTTGGTCCATATGGAGAAATCGAAATGAGTGTCTGCATTCTTCTTATTGTTCATCACCAGCAGCTTTAGTGTTCTCTACGAACAGGTTATTAGGCCGATTATCAGGTTTGTCAGCTCCGAGACCACTTGGCACTATGGCTAGAGCTGGTAAACGATGGCAACCACCACCTATTGGTAGGTTGAAGATCAACGTGTGGATGCTTCTTTCTGTTCCTCAACACTGGAAGCAGGTCTGGGTGTAGTAGTAAGATCGAGTGAAGGTGAGGTACTAGTTAGTGCGGCAAAACATATTGGTTTTGTTTCAAACTCCCTCTATGCTGAAGTTCATGCAATCCTCTTTGGGATTGAAATAGCGCTTGAATATGATATACAGGATTGTATTATCGAATCTGATTGTTTGATTGCGGTAACGGAGATTAATAATAAGACATTGGTGTGGTGGGAAGGGGGTGTTTTGATTTATGAAATTCGGGAATTAGTATCTCTTTTTGATCGTTGTTCTATAGTTCATGCCCATAGAGAGGCTAATTTATTGGCACATAGGTTGGCACATATTGATGTCGATTTTGTGCGGTACGAAGATTTACCCTGCAGCGTTTGTAATCCGGATTTTTCAATTTAATGAAATTATTCTAGCTATTTCCTCAAAAGAAAAAAATAAAATAAAAATAAAAATAACTAGTCGTAGTTCTAGCGCCGTGGCAACTCCCACAAACGCGGACATGCATCAAGGTCAAGGGTGAAGGCAGAGTTCTGAATTTTATGACCTTCATTTAAAAGATAAATAATCCTCATAAGCAGAACACAAATGCATCGAGTATAACCATGCATTTTGCTCAGCTTATTTTTTGTACTGTCACCTTTAAACAATCCACTTTCCATCTTGGTCCTCACATTCACATAGAGTGAATAATGCGACTATCGAATTGGGGTGTTATCACATCAGTCAAAGATTAATGTAACTGTTAATCTTGTTATGATTTAAATAAATTTCTTTAATTAAACTCAATTTTGGCCCCCTAATTCAATTCGTCAACTACATCCATAAGGAAAAGAATTTTTCTTAAATTATGACATGACTTTTCTTTCATCAATTCTAATCTGTGCTGATTATTAATAATATAGTGAAACCTTGTTGTTTGGGGTGAATGTGATTATGGTGCTTTTGACAAGTAAAATATTCTCTTTACCCTTTCTTACATTAATAATGATATGATATTCATGTACAGCAAAAAATTATATATTTTTTGACACTATTTGCTCGTTGCTGCAGAATGGAAACACAACATTTCAATGTCATAACCCAAACTGATGACATTGTAGAGCTTTCCTTTAGCAAAACATGGAATTCAGACGATCGTTCAGTTCGCTTAAACATTGACAAAAGGTATATATGCAACTGAAAATTATATGCATGATTTACAAGAATGAATGTGCACATCTCCAAACAACAACTTATTTGAATGCCCTGAATTGAATTTGTTTAATTTGACACAACTCTTTCAGGTTCGTAATCCGACGAGGTGTAGCAGGGATTCACACGTATGCTATACTGGAGCGCCGGGAAAACTTTCCATCGACTTACATGTCCCAAATGAGGCTTGTGTTCAAGCTCCTCCGAGAGTAAGATTAAGATTAAGATTAAGATTCATATCTAATATTTGCCTAAATAATTAATGGTAAACAAGTAATTAATGTAAATTTTTGGAATGATCAGGTTTAATTTCATGGCGTTGTCAGACAGCAGACAAACGATCATGCCTTCGGAAAATGAACGAAAGCAGAGTCCAAATCTTGGATTCAAAGAAGCTGTTGTATTATCCAATAATACAAACGATACCCAACTTAGGGGAGAGGTTTAATATTCTTTTTCTTTTCCTTTTTTGGATTCTTAATTTCCTTTTGAGTAGTATTCAACATTTACTTAATGCAATGTTTGTGGTTCAGGTTGATGACAAATACCAATTTTCATATGAGAACAAAGACAACAAGCTTCATGGGTGGATAGCCGATTCTCACAAGCTAAACCCAGCCGTGGGTTTCTGGTTAATCACCCCTAGCAATGAGTTCCGAAATGGCGGTCCTCACAAGCTGGAAATCGCTTCTCATGTTGGTGGTAAGTCTCTTTATAATTAATTACTACCAATACAGAAAAATATGAATTTTCAGCTTCAGCTCGACTGTTTTCTTCTAATTAAACTTTTAAATTATTTTGGTGTTTTAGATGTTTTCTAGTACTCATTATGTTGGAAGGGAAATGGAGACACATTATGAGCAAGGAAAGCCTTTGAAGAAAGTTTTAGGCCCTGTTTTTATATATCTCAATTCTGCTTCTATTGAAGATTCAGATGTCCGCAAGACACTATGGCAAGATGCTAAAAGACAGGTTTGTTAACAAATAGTACTAGCTTTCTTTTAATCTTAAAATCTTCGACTATACTATTGATCAACTAACTCATTTGACACTTTTTTTCTTTATTTCTGCCTTTATATAGTTAAGCGAAGAAATTGCAAGTTGGCCTTACAATTTCACTCGATCAAAAGATTTTCCTTATGCTGAAGGACGAGGAAATGTTACGGGTGAATTGATAGTGCGAGACCGGTATTTGTTTATACTTTATAGTCCCTTTCTCTTCTGTTTTCTCTTCTAATCATCTACTGATCTACATTATTTTATAGAATCACTTATTTGATTGAAATTGCATTGGTTCAGATATATGAAGCAGGACCATGGCTATACAATGCATGCGCACTTTGCATTTGTTGGATTGGTGTTGGATTCAAAAGTTTAAAAGATTGAAAAACTAAGGAAAGATTAAAACTTGAAAATGAAGAACAATGTAAAACAGAACAGAAAAATGAAAAGAACAGAAAGTTTTTGGTTGAAATGGCTGTAAAAAACAGCACTCAACACACATTTGTTTTGCATTTCATTTCCTCTTATAGAGGGTAAACTTACAAGTAGATTTGACAGGTTTTAAAGTGATTAAAAAGTTGCAGGATCAGAGAAGATAAAAAGCTGAATAAAATTACAGCAATTTGCAACAGATTTAAAATGTAATTGGATTAAAATGAAGACAAGCAGCTGGAGATAATCCACTTGCATACTCAGCTGCTAGCTTAGACTTCAACTTGATCTTTCACTTGCAAAAGGTAAAAGAAAGCTTCTCATTGGTTGAAAGGGGTTGCAAACTCTCTGCCAATGTGAACAGATTTAAACTAACTTGAAAATGGAGCAGTTGAACAACCAGCTCCAACAATTGGCACCGCCTGGAGAAGCAGGATCCTGGCAAACCGACACAAAGGGCTATCAATTCTGGACTCAAAACGACAAGCATGGGCGTTTTGAGATCAAGCATGTGCGTCCAGGAGAGTATAATTTGTATGCCTGGGTCCCTGGTTTCATTGGAGACTACAAATTAAATCTCAACATTACCATCCAACCAGGTTAACTTTATAATCTCAAGTCTCAACTCCCCATTTAGTTGAAATTCATTTCATTCATTAACATTTGGGAATTACTGAATGAATTGACAGGAAAGGAGATGGACTTCGGTGCCCTTATATATGATTCTCCAAGGAATGGACCTACATTGTGGGAAATTGGAATCCCTGACCGAACAGCTGCCGAGTTCTTCATACCAGATCCATACCCAACACGTATGAACCGTATATGCAAAGATCCTTCAGACAGGTAATTGAGCTCTATATACACAAAATCTAAGGATTTCGTAAATTAAGATTTCATAATCATCATTCTTACTTTAAAATTATGTTTTGCATGAAATTAAACAGATTTAGACAATACGGATTATGGGACCGTAACTCAAACATATATCCTGATAAGAGGAAAAATGGATTAAAGAAGAATTCAGGAAAATCAAGAAGAAGAATGATTTTCAATAACTTCCATGAACGGATTTGGCTCCTCTATAGTCCATAAAAAGGACTGGAGAGGCCAGTCTATGCCCAGATGTAGATACGCGTAAAAATAAAAATCTAATGGATGCTGTACTTTTATTCATAATTGTCGTAGTGTACTAGATTATTTTCGTTTCCCCAATTCTTCTCCACTTACTTTTTCTGAAAAAACAAAAACCCTTACTATTTTTCCTACGCCGCTTGGACGATAGCTCTACATCGAAATCTTAGATCATACAATAATCAGTGAAGGAGTCTTGATCATCTACGATCTAGAACCAATAATAATTCCAAGCACAACGTCGGCCGGTGGTCATCAACACTGTCCAAACCGCAGGCCATCCAATTTCTAATTACCTCTGCCACACGCCTGGAAAATTATGGCTATCTTCTCTCCCTTCTTCTCTGTCATCGACTCATCACCTTCATTATACTTGCTCATATTCACTCCTCCAGTAGTGAACATTCACTTCAACTTCCCTTGCAATGGGCTTAGGCTCTTCATGCTCTCTGTTTTCTTTTTCTTTTTTTTTTTAATTGTTGTGACTTCGACTATTTCTTCCAGAATAAGGATTTAGTACTTTAAGGGATTTTACTCCATCTGTAATTTTTGGTGCTGGAACGAAGAACAGGAGAGAAGAATTTGGAAAAATCTGCTGCAGTACAGTAATTATTTATGAAAAGATTTTAACCATCAAATTTCAAGATTTACACGTGTCTACATCTAGGCATAGACTGGCCTCTCCAGTCCTTTTTATGAACCGGAGAGGAGCCAAATCCTCCATGAACATACAAATAGTAGAGAAAAGGGGAAATTGGTTTTACATTTCAACAACATGAATATGTGTTGTTTACAATAGAGTATTTATACAATTGAATCTATGAATGGGCCTAGGTCAATTGGGCCAGGCCAGCCTATTTTCTCCATACCGGCCCCTTGCCAAAATAAGCCTTGTCCTCAAGGCTAGAAATTTTGGAATTTTTGCACAATATCGAAGCAATACTCTCAAGTAACCTCCTATGGAGAAGAAGGCTTTCAATGGACCACCGAAATTCCTGCTGAAAATGCGAAAGGGTAGTCTCAGGTAGCTCCATTCCTACACGTGAAAGTTTTCCTCTGTCAAATGGCCAGAATTTTCCTCTGTCAAATGGCCAGTGGCACCAATGTAGCAACCTGCTATGGAGTTGAGTTCCAATCGTATGATGCCTGCCAAATTGCTTTTTAAGTCGAGTAACATGGAAGATTGGGTGCAGCTGAGAACCTTGCAAGGTCCAAGCAGGATCTCTACACATGGCCAAACATGACAAGGTACTGCTATTGGCTACATCGAGCTTCAAGGGTTTCACAGCCATAATCTTGCACCCAACTATCTTGGCCATTTCATAATGCCCTTCCCGGGATTCTTCCACTTCAAGTACATAAAGTTGCTTACTGTTCTTGCATTGGAGTTTCTTTTTCATGAAAACAGTCACTCCCATAGTTTTATAACCTTCCTTAATTTCCCCAGTTAATGCACAAAAAGAAATATGAGGTGTTAATTCAGCAGAGTCTTGCTCCAAATCCTCATCAATTTTGACCAAATTTAATTGCTTCTTGCTGCAACTATGCCCCTGTGCAGGGGCGGAGCCAGGAATTTTCTTCAGTGGGGTCAATATATAACATTACTTATATTGTTAAAAATCATAATATAAAAAATACTATAAATATATATAAACAAAAATTAATATCTAACATAAAATTATACTACTTACAATTGTCCATAGTTTTCATAGTTTGGAAGCCTTGTATAATTGCTTCATTGTCTATTTCATTAAACAGTCGAATAGAGTTTTTAACAAAATCTATATTTAACAAAAAATAAGCCTTGAGTTTTTAATTTTTAATAAAATTTATTAGTCTATTTTAAGAAAACCAAAGGGGTTATCAAAAAATAAAAGAACAAAAGGCAATAGATTTTAAACGGTGGGGTGGGGCAGTGGGCCTTCCTCTTTTTTAAAATGGGATAATTTTTTTTGGGCCCAATGACTATGAGTATATGTACATTGACCTACAAAAATAAACTAAGGGGGTCAATCATCAATTTATCCATAGTCTTAGTGTGGTCAGTTATCAATTTATCCCAAAATTTTACTACCTATATAAGAGATTACGAAATTTCAGTGGGGTCACCCCACTAGTTGCATGCTAGATTCGCCCCCGCCCTTGTGTGTCACTAGAGTTAGGTTTCTTAGTAACTATAGAGGTTGCAGATGAAGGCAAAGCCAAAGGTTTCTTATCATTAGTAGGTGCTAAAAGCAAAAGTGGTTGCTTCTTGGATTGAAATTCTTGTTGCACAGAACTAATAGTAGATTCTTGCAATCTTGCCACGGCTACTGCCTGTTGGTTGGTACTAGGCATAAACATTCTAACAACTTTTTGTATTGCAGGTTGAAGTCCATTGAGGAAGACATCTGTGGCATATTCTTCAGAGGTTTTCACTCTTCCCAGCAGATATTCAAAGTGTTTATAGTACTCAAGAACGGTACCTATTTGGCGCAAAGTTAGTAATTCTACCATGGAATTTGAGCAGACATTCTCACCACAGTCGAATCGAGGGAATTCAACCTTGATCTGCCTCGTCGCGAAATATTGGGCTCGATAATTGCCGCCATCGCAACAACCGTGCAGTGCCGTCACGAGCTCTCTTTAGTCCGTAATTGTGTTTTGATCTATCCTTGCTGCGAATTAAGTGATGTGATGTTGTTCCTGAGTGAAGCGATAATCTGATTTTGCAGTCGTTCTTGATTTTGCAATTTGGCGAGGATTTCCTTCATTGTCTCCTCTAATCGCCGGACATCTTCCGATCTAAAAACCATCGTCTTGGGGCCAAAATTGAGCTCTGATACCAATTGATAAGAGGAAAAATGGATTAAAAAAGAATTCAGGAAAATCAAGAAGAAGAATGATTTTCGGGAAGAACTTTCATGAACATACAGATACAGTTTTATAGAAAAGGGGAAATTGGTTTTACAATTCAACAACATGAATACGTGTTGTTTACAATAGAGTATTTATACAATTGAATCTATGAATGGGCCTAGGTCAATTGGTTCTTTGCTCATGTTCTCAGGTTCCATTTTTCAACTTGCCAATTTCTAAAATTACTTGTACACATAAAGACCAACATGTTCTGTTTTTTCTTTTCTCCTAACCATTTTTTTTATTTCCAGGCATGGAGAAAACAACACAAGAGAGCCAACCACATGGCAGATTAGGTTCAATCTCGACAATGTGAATAGGAGAGGAATTTACGCTCTCCAGTTGGCCTTGGCATCAGCTGTTTCTTCTGATGTACAGGTATATATGAACAAAATATTAGGTGTCGTTTGGCATCGTTTTCGTTTTTCTGTTTTTTATTTTTGTTTTGTTTTCGTTTTGTTTTTGATGCGTTGTCAATTTTTTGAAAACAAAAACATGTTTGGATATACAATTTTGTTGTATGTTTTTAAATAAATTTTTTTTTGGAAATAAAGTGAAAATGTATGTGAGTTACTGTTCATGACTGTATTTCTGTGTTTTGGAAGTATTTTGGAAAAACATGAAAGCACAAAATTTTTGCTTCCATTTTTTTCCAAAACACTGATTCTGTTTTCAAAATTTTTGAAAACAGAAACAGCCTGCCAAACATGTTTTCACTGTTTTGTTTCCAAAAACAGAAAATTGGCAGCAAAAAAATAGAAACAAAAACAATATCCTAATCTCATCCTTGAGCCATTATCTGTTAGTAATAATTTTTTATTTGATGAATCGGTTTTGCTTATGCATCCCCACTGGTTCGATTAAACGATCCATTTTCTCGTCGGCCGCATTTTTCAACGAAAAAATGGATTTAGAAGGATTTTGAATGCAAGAGAGTTGTGGAAAAATTAAAGACGTTCAAATTTGCTGCTCATCCAAAAAATTTTTTTTTAAGACGTTCACGTTAGATTTAGAAAAATAAAGGGAACCTTTTTTTTTTGAATAATAACTTCTATAAAAAATGGTTAAAAGAAAAATTAATTATGAGTAATTAGTGTTAGGGCCTTTGAAAACTTTTTTATTTATTTTTGATGAGGTGGCATCACATGATTCACAGGCAGTGCATGAAACCAATACGTGCATCAAATATTATGTATTTTTTTGGCCAGAACTAATTATTTGTATTTAGATACATTAATTATTGACATTTTTTTAAATCATTAATTATTGAAAATTGATTGATATCGGCATAGTTTTATATTGCGGTTGTGGTTTGAAAAAGTGTTTTTAAAAAGTAATACATTATTTTAAAATCACAGTATATATATAATTAGTGTTTGATATTGTTGTGGAAAAATGTGATACATTATAAAGGACATTATAAATTTAGAAGGACAGAAAAAATAATTTTTGAGTTTTAGTCATTTAATATTTATAAAAATACTCTTGAAACGCAAAAAGGATTAGCTTTTGTCATCAAAACTAGCTTGTGACACAAATATAAATGATCTAATATTGCGTCTAAGGTGAAAAACAACTTTTTTTTTTAAATTTCTAATGGTGATGTGTCAAACTAAGCCATAGTCTGTGGATGAAAAATTACCTTCATTACGAACAAAAGACTCTTTAAAAATAATTAAGATTTTGTGTGAAGTCTAAAAAAAAAATACTATTCAATTCTCCACGGTTAGGTAGTCATTATAATGTGGTCAAACACGATTAAAAATATATATTCCTAAAAAAAAATATATTACTATACAGAATTATACAATTGATGATAATAACAATAGAATAAGTGTGTTATCCACGCTTGAGTGCAACTATTATTTTTTTAATATTAGATTCATGTTTTTTTTTCCCACTCGGTATTTAGAGTTTTACTCTATGTTTTTAATTCGATCTACGTCGCGCTTTTGGATTTGATGGGTGAGTCTACCAGCGAGGTGACATATTAGTGTCATGTTAATGTTACTAAAGACCATAAACAATTTTTGTTCAATTCGGACATGGGTTTACACAAGAGTAGCTCTGCTGAATATGGACTTAAAAATAGACCTATTACAACTTTTAAACACATAGGGGAGAAAATATAAAAAATATATAGCAGTTATCTTTTTTTTTTAAGTAAAAATCATGAAGGATTTCATTAATTATATATAGTAGTTATTTTAATGATTGTAAAAAGTTGATTGTGGTTTTTAATAAATTTGCTAGAGGTTGAAAATTATAGTATATAACAAGTGTGTTAGCCTGCACTTGCGTTGCAAACATTTTTCTTTTCAATTTATATCTAGATTTACGCATGAGTAGCCATGCTGAATTTAAGCTTAAAAATAGGCGTATTACAACTCTCAAACACAGAGGAGACAAAAATAGAATAATTGTCTCGATCCTTATCAAAAGTTGATTCGGCTCTTTAATAAATTTGATAGGTTTTGAAAATTATATATAGTAAGTATATATAACCCTAGTATATACTTCACCTTTCTTCTTCCTTGGAACACTAGTATCAGGCAACCATATGATTAGGTCTTGAATAATTTCAAATCAATTTACGTCTAAAGGGTTTACCAAAACAAAAAATTGCATTTTTTTTCTCATTCACAAGACTTACAACTGGAGATATTATTTAAGAGAGATGCAATCTTCTTTCATTCGAGACGATGGACGTTGGTGCAATTATTTATCCTTCTTAGTGTTTGTTTCTACCTAAAATTCTAAAACTAATTTGTAAAATTTTTCTGCTCGGTTTCTAGGGCTATCAATTCTTGACTCAAACCCACAAGCATGGCCGTCTCGATGGTGAGCATCGCAACAACACCAAATAATAAACTAAACTATCCTATAGATAGGGTAAGTTCAGGGTGATCCGTTAGAGAGTTATATTAACTACTTTACCTGTTTTAAATCTAAATCTAATAACTTTTGGGGGGTTTTTTTTTGAATAAAGTGACAATAAAATAAATAATCAAGAAAATAATAAATTAAGAAACAAGATAAATAAATACTCCAATCCCAAGCATTGACTATTCAGGTTGATCTGATTATTGAAACAAAAGATATCAGTATATTCATCAAGATAGTAGGCGTAGATTAACAACAAACGCTAATTAAATATCCCATAATTCACCACAATACCTAATTCAAGTGAATGCTCTTAATTAAGTTTAATTGATATTCTAACCATACGGCAAACGCACAATAGAATTCAAGGTTCAACAACATTAAATATAGTGAATTATGGTTTGATTGAGATCCTAGACCTTTCCATTCTCTAATCTTCTAGGAGGATCTTTCCACCTCAAAGCAAAAAATATACATGAATAAAAATGAAAGATATGCAAATTCAATGAAATTGTTTGGAAACTGGAGTATTAGCTGCCTTGGTTCCAATCATTTTTTTTTTCTCTCAAGAACCTTATTGATGCATTTATGTTATGTCAAGAACAAACCAGTAGTAGTTTGTACTACCTCAACACCAAGAAAAAAATTTATTGTGCCCAGATCCTTAAATGAAAAATGTGCTGCCAAATCCTGTGCAAATTGTTGAGTAAAATGTTATTGATTACCAGTGAGTATATGATCGAGTCAAAATAGACTCTCTTTTTATGATCATTTTCCTATGCTTTTCGGTATTTTTATGTGTGATTTAGCCATATTTTACAAGTATTTGTGTTTTTAGGTCTTCAAGAGAAGAAAAGTGGAAACTTGTTGTTTTTCACTATTTTTGGAGCTAATTTAATGACTTTTTACACAAATATGGACTTAGCAATTTTGAGTGAAGATTTAGAGATTCAAAGTTCATGATTGAAGATTGATAGAAGATAATTTCATGTTATGAAAATCATTGAAGAAATATTTCGAGAAGAAAGAACTATGGATCGAGTTTAAATCGCGAGGGAATGAAGACATGCTTTGAAGAGACCTTGAAGACATGGGTTTATGAGTATTTTACATGGAAGAATAACCAGCCCACTTTGGGTCGATTCTGCCCCAATCTGTGCCGCACAAGCCCAAGGAAAAATCTAATTCCCGCAACCCTTTTCCTAGTTGGATTAGGATTCTGCGCAGTCTCGGTAAAAAAGCCATAACTTTTTACTCAGACCTTCAAATGATGCGTGTGAATATGCGTTGGAAAGAGAACTCAGAGATCTACAACTTTGCTTTGAAGACCAAAACCCAATTCTGCCACCTTCAGTTCTGAAATTGCTGTCGAATTTGGTGATCAGTAGCAGTTTTTCCAGAAATCCGATTTTTACTCTAAGTCAGCCCAAGGAAGACTCTTAAGCCAACTTGGAGACCAAGGCTAAGCCAACTTGGAGTCTAAACCATCCTAGGCTAATCCTAAATCTAGTAGGAGTCTAATTTGTCCACTATAAATACCCACCTTATGTTAACCCTAGAATACAAAAAATACATCACATAACACTGATACAAATCTTTTCTCTTCATCTTTTATTTTTCTCTAGTTTTAGGAGGGAGTGTCGACACCTCTCTTTTCAAAGTAAGGTGCGATATCCCTAGTTGAAGGCAAGGGAGATTTCGGCCTTCAAGTCTGTAAGTTTTCTTATGTCTCTCATGGATTTTCCAAAATCCATGAGTAGCTAAATTCTTAATACTTCTTATCCTTTGGTGATTTCAATCAATTAATTATGGTGAGATTTGTGTGCTTATAATTTGATATTCGTTCTTGGTTTTACATGTTTATTAATTCTCTGTTTTATTTTATGATCATGATGATTATTGATTTAGACTGCAGCTTTTGATATAATTGGATAGATCTATAGTTAGATCAAATTTAGAGAATTAATAACTCAAGTTTGATTATTGGTAACAAATTGGAGTCAGCTTAATAAGCGTCCAATGAGATTGGTAAATCTTATTTGTTCTTGAAATTAATAATCATGAATGAAATAAGTTTGGTTATACTTGATATACATGTGTGAAAATTGTGCTTAATGCTTTATTTTTGACAAACTAATAAATCATAAATTTGGCAATTTGTTGTTTTGAATAAAAGGGGTAATTTAAGCTGTAATTAGAAATTTTATCTAATATATACATGTTAGGGATTTCTTGCGAGATTTCTCTAGACCAATTGTTTAATTGAGAGAATATTAAATTCATCTTTTAAATTTATGTTCCATAGTTAATTTGATTGATTTCTACCATTGGAGAAGTATTCTTTCTTATTATTGTTTTCTTTACTAACTGCCATAGTTTAGATTTAATTTAATCTATTTTGTTTTTAGTTCAATTGCTTTTCTTTTCAATTGTTCTATTTAATCCCCTCTGCTTTTGAGTGATTCTTAGTGAAAATTGATCTTTGGATAAGTCTATTCCCTTTCTCTGTGGGATTCGACCCCTACTTACCCTATCTACTTAGTTAGGAATCTGTGGGGATTATTTTGTGATTTGCTAACGACCAATCAGTATAATGTTATTGACATAGATGAACATGTATGCAATAACATCATCTTACCTGCAAATGAAGAGTGAATGATCTGATTTGGCATTTACAAAACCACATTGAAGAAGATAGTTGCTCAAGGCTGAGTAGCAGGCCCTTGGCTCCTGTTTGAGGCCATAAATTGCTTTCTGCAATTTGGCCATATGCTTTCTCAACAACTGTATATCTCCTAAACAGATTCCCTACACCAATACTCAAACACAAAAGTCCTTTTGAGAAGTTATTCAACCAAGTCACGACTAGGACAATAATTGGCAAATCCAATTATGCAGTTGCAATGGTAGTTATTGAAGGAAAAAGATTCAATTGAGACTTTAATGGTGAACACTTCACCATCAATAGAAACATTGATCTCATCCGGAATGTGGACTTCATTTTTAACTAGCACAAGAACTCTCCCTGTATTCAAATACTTCTCACCAAAGTAACTTTATCCAAAGTAACCACCTCACCCCATAAACCACCAATAGAGAAGAAAAAATTGTTATTGCAAGCATGAAAAGTAATTTCAGAAAGGTTCAACCAAAATAATTTTGACTGACAAACATCACTTGCCTTCCAAGGACTAACATTGACAAACCAATTTAGCAACCACTCATGATCTAAATCAAGGGCCAACAACATCTCTTCCTTACTTTCAAAAGTAATAAGAACCATATCACCTCCCATAATGGTGACAAAAACTTTGGTGGAAAGGCCATCAGAAAGAAGCTGATCATCAATATCATTAATCAATATATATTATAACTTTTTGACTCCATAAGTTGGTTAAAAAGTTAACACTTGCTCATTTTTTTTAATTAAATTTTTTCAAAATTCAAAATCATTCCATGAAAGACATATGTCAAACCTTCAACCCCACATATATAGTTTGCTAAACTCCACTAAGGATGTATTGTATAATTTTCCTATATATAGCATAAAATACAAACATATATATGCTATGATGAGCAGTTTGTAAATACTTGTGCCATGTCAAGGCTAATTTAGTAAATTATCAAATTAATAAATGGAAAACAATCTTTTTTTTTTCAATATTAATTTTTTTTAAGAAGCCCCTTTCAATTACTCTGTTTGTCCCTTTATATCTATCACCCATCCATATTCCTTTTTATCTGTTACCTTCAAACATATTGAATCTCAAATTTACCCTTATTTAATACTACTCATTTTTTTTTCTTGAAAAGTGATGTTATTAAATTCTAAGTGAGAGTTTGCCAAAAAAAAATTAAGTGATAGGAAAAGTGAGGTGAGAGTGGTAAAAAATAAATAATGAGTGATGTAATGAGGGGTAATTTAGGAAATTAAATCAAAATAATTATTAAATTTACCAATATAAATAATGCTCTATCTTCTTTTATTACATGGAATTCGATTAGGGATGACAGATAAAAGGAGACAGAAGGAGTACAATAATTATAATCTAAAGTTGAGTCATATTAGACTCTAATTAAATCATCTCAACAACCTTTTTATTTTTCATTGTTAAATATATCTATTAATTAATTATAAAACAGCAAAATCCTTGCACAAGTTGTCGGGGAAAAAAAAATTCAAATTTTGCAAAGTCAACTAGAATCTATATTGGTAGGCAATTGTTTTTAGATGAATGAATTCAGAGATGAGAAAATGAATCCCAAAAACAGATCTGGCAAAGTGAAAAAGGGGATCGAAAGGGAAGATGGGGAATTAACTACACTACGTACACCTGGTTCTTTAATGGCTAAAATCTTAATTAGGGCCCTGAACTTTGCCAAAAGGGTCAAATAAGTGCACAAACTATGAAAAGGTCAAATTAGTGCCTGAACTTTTCGATTTGGGTCAATTCAGTCCAAAATGTTTTGGATTATTTACATTTAATATACTTATAATCTAACATTTTGGAC
>AWWV01016199.1:0-23500 GCA_001974805.1 Corchorus capsularis
TGGGGGGGGGGGCAATAAAGATGACACTGAAAATGGTGGAGATGACTTCACTGAACATGATGATGATCAACTTCACAAAGACGAAGTGGTATATGAAGAAGTTATGCCCGAGGAGCAACTTTCCAACCACTCTGACTTTGACGAAGTTGACAACACCATGGAAGTCACCAACTCCAAGGAGATTGAAGACTTTCCTGAAATCAAAGAACATACTGACGACTTGGAGTTTGATAATCCTTCAGAGCCTGATGCTCAAAAAGATGGAAGTCTTCTTGGGAGTAACAACGATCAGCCTAAGGGAGATTTTACCCCTGGAGCTGACGTTATTGATTTCAAAGGTGATCAAGATGAAAGTCTTCTTGATGAAGATGAAACTCATCAGGCACACGCCAATCCAACACTGGAACAAATGAATCCTAGTTCAATGGCCTGTCGCAACGTCCGGGTCCGGGGGGTCCGAACCCTACCGCTGAACGACTTAAAAAGGGAATAGCTCCTATTGAAATCCGATGGGAGTCGCCAATAATCATTTTTTAACCTAGGTGTGATTAGTCACCTATCAGATTATTAAGTCTAATGTTAACCTAATAAATGGTCTATTAACCAGAGTCCTAAAAGTTCGGGAGTCGGGTGCGCGTGGGGAAGGATTAGCACCCCCACGACGCCCGTCAAAAGACGGCACTGACTAGTCTAGAATTCACTGTGGGTTTCTATTATTGGTTGTTTTTGTTTTTCAATATTTTCATGCCATTAAACTCTTTTATTAATCTTTGAAAGAAAATAAACAAGCAAAAATGGATTTTTGGGTTTTGAAATATAGGAATGTTGGGAACTTTCCCGTTTATTGTTTGTCCTATTTTTAGGCTCGTCAGGATGAGGATTTTCTTTAAAACTTACCGTTAAAACGACTTTATTTGAAAAAATGATATTTGAATGTTTTGAAAAGACATAAATTGAACACTTTGAAATTCTGATGGGAACTCTCCCAACTTGAAAAGACCTAAATCGAATACTTTGAAAACTTGGGATGAAATCCCTTTTTTTTTTAATTTTGATTTCGGTTTTTTTGGATTTTGGGAAAACCTTTGAATTTAATTTTGAAAGACTCATTTTTTCTTTTTAATTTTTTTCTTGGAAAACTATCAAGCACAAACTCTTTTTAATTTTGAAGAAAATGGTTTTATTCTATTTTCTTTTTCAATTTTTCCTTTTTTGGATTTTCTTTAACTATTAATTGAAAATTACTAAATCTCACCTTAGATGCATGAATGTAAATGATGCATGAAATTCCAATTTGATTTTAATTTACCCATCAGTTATACGAGGAACACCTTTGACCGCCTCCCAATAAATGGTAAACGACCTCCGGAAATTTCCAAGCCTCCGGGAGAAGTCGAGCAAACTCAGACACGCATGAATGAGCCGCCCTCCTTTCCCATCACGGGATCATTTTAATTTGAGTCTCATGGCAACAACATAACAACATTTAAGTAGAAATTAGACATGGAGGCAAATGGATGAACTAACCTAGTTTTTTGAATTTTATGATTTTGATAATTTTTTTAATTAAACTAAATTCCTAAGTTAATTAAAATTAAAGCTAGACCCAAATACTCATTGATTTGACCTAATTACTAACAAAGCAAGCCCAAACATTTCAAAAAGACAAAAGCCCAAATGATAAGCAAACAAAGCCCAAATTAAAACCATTAACCTAAAAGCCCAAATACCAAATGCCTAGGCCAAGTCCAATAACAAGAAACTTAACTAAACCCAACTAACAACTAACCAAAGGCCCAAAGGGAAACCTAGACCACAACTACTTCCATATCCACAAATTTCCAATTTACTAATTACTAAACAGAAACAACTCAAATTCTAGAACTCTTAAAGACCTAAATCCAAGTTAAAACGCTTAAATAACTCTACTTTATTATTTCATTTCTAGATCATAGACCAAGCTCTTAATTAATATACCCAAATTCTATAAATATAATTTAAACTATCATAATGCAATTTTAATTCTTAAGTTACTTGACACACTAACTCATGGACATATTTATTCTCAATTTCAAATTGATCTATTCAACATATATATATATATATGTCTATATATTATCTAACAATTTTCAAATTATTTAGACTAAACAAAACTAATTTAATCAAATTAAACTGACAGGCACTTAACTGAACAAAGTTTAAACTAAAAGGACCAAATCAAGCCAACGGAAGAACTTTATTAAAAACGTAATAAAATCTAGGTCCTTATGTGAGCACGGATACAACCTCTGGGACCTAATTGACATGAATCTAGGGACTAAATAGAATGCATACTAAAAATAATGTTTGCAATTAATAATAAAGCCCAAAACTAATTATGGCTATAAATACTAACTCATCATCAACGTTTAAACCTAAAAACCCTACCTGTACCGTCGCCTATCTCTTTCACCGCCGCCGGAAATCGCTTTGATGGTGGCGCCGCCGTCTGAACCTCGCCGGAGACTTCTTTACGGCTGTAAATTTCCAGATCGGCTCGCCTCGTCGCCCTCACACCGGATCTGGTGCCGATCTCGCCTGAAAACGTCGCCAAGTGCTTCAAAAAGCCTTCACCGAACCAAATCTCGCGGTGTCTAGATCTCGGAATCCGGTCGACAAAACGGGTGGATTCTCAGATAAGTTTTTCTCTTCTCTCCTCTCTTTATGTTTCCATTGAATCCACGGTTAATTTCTACTTTTAAACTTAACAGACCCTTAACCCTAGTTTTAATCGAATTTTTTTGCTTTTACAGTAAGGAGGAAAAGGGAAGAAGACAAGGACAAGGAAGGAAAAAGTCAGGGGATCTAAGCGAGGAAAGGAGAGACAAAATTAAAAGGTAAAAAGCTATCTTTTTTTTGTTTTCTGTGTTCCTTCAAGACTGACCTAAAGCAAAAGCTACTGAATATACATGTTTTTTTTAGTTTTTCTGTGGTTTTTTTTTCTTGTTATTGGAAAGGAAAGATCTCTAGTATGTATTCCCTTTAAACAAACAGAGAAACTGGAAAACTAGGTCTTTTGTTGTGTGCTTTCTGTTACTGTGGAGGATCAAAAAAATGGCTAGGGTTCTTGTTTTTTTGTTTTGGGATCTGTCTGCTAGGGCTTTTTTTTTTTTTGCCTCTTGAAAACTGTCTGCTAGGGTTCCTCTCCTTGGGAATTGTCCGCTGAATTGAAGAAAGTGATGTTTATATATTGGGATGGGATTTGATCCCTACCGTAGACCAACTTTTTGTACTTTTCCGATTTCATTTTGATTCTCATTATTGCTCTTTTTGTAATGTCAAATAGTCATTAACACTTTATAAACAAATGAGTTCTTTCCTAGTCCCCTCTATACTTCTGCATGAAGCGTTCAAATTATTCATCATGAGACCCAAGCAAGAAGGCCCAAAATACCTTAACGTAAATGGGCCAATTTTAAACAAATGAGAGCCCAAATGGGCTAATCCAAAGTACAACTCTTTTTTTTGGTATTTTTGAATGCAATCTGAATAATTGAAGCTACAGGCTAATCAATAAAATAAATCCTAGTAACGTTAAACTAATGTTATGTTTTACTAAATGCCAAAAGTTAATTAGAAAATTATATAAATGACCCTAAATGGAAAATCAAGAAACAATTCGAACTAATTTAAAGGATACCAGCTAAAAATGGGTGTCTACAGCTGCCCCTCTTTGTGTGCTTCCTAACTATCACGAAGCATGCAAAAGAGTAATTTGTATGCTTTTTGAAAATTGGGAAGTGCTCAAAGACGTAGACACCCGTTTTATTGAGAAACTTTAAGAATCTTGAGAAAATGAATAATTTGAAATCTTGAGGAAAGATTGCCTTGGATCATTTTGAAAATAAATTGAGGAATTGAAGAAAGAGCATCTTGGAATCATTGAAGGAGGCCTTGAAAGATTGAAATTGAAACATTGAAATTGAACTCGAAGAATTGAAATTGAAGCATTGACATGTTGGAATTGAAACATTGGCATTTGGAGTTTGAAGAATTGAAATTGAATTGAAATTTAAGCATTGAAGAATTGAGATTGAAGCATCAAAGATTTGAAATTGAGGTATTGAGGAATTGAAGTATTGAATAATTGAAGGATTGAAGAAAGATCACCCTGGATCATTGAAGTAAATGGAAGCATTGAATAATTGAAATTGAAATGTTGAAGAGTTGAATTTGAAGAGTTGAGACTGAAGCATTGAAACGTTGAAATTGAAACATTGAGGGATCGTATTGGAAGAACAGGAAGAAGTGAAATTGAAACATTGAGATAGTGAAATTGAAACATTGAAGAATTGAAATTGAAACGTTGATGGATTGAATTTGAAGAATTGAAATTGAAGCATTGAAAGATTGAATTTGAAGAATTGAAAATGAGGCACTGAAATTGAAACATTGAAGAATTGAAATATTGAAATATACGAAGAATTGAAGCATTTGAAGGATTGAAATTGAAACATTGAAGGTTTGAATTTGAAGAATTGAAATTGAGCATTGAAGAATTGGAATTGAAACATTAAATAATAATAAAGACCACCATGTAGCATTGAATGATTGGAGAGACGAAGAAAGACCACCCTGGGTCATTGAAGTGAATTGAAGAATTGAAGCATTTAGTAATTGAAGAATTTAAGCAATAAGTGATCGAAGAATTGAAGGAATAAATTGAAGTATTGAATAATTAAAGAGTCGAAGAGATAAATTGAATCATTGAAGAATTGAAAAATTGAATAATGGAAGCATTGAATAATTGAAGAAAGAGATCATTTTGAGATAAATTGAAGCATTGAAGGATTGAATAATTGAAGCGAATTGAACAAGATTAGCTCAGATTTCTGAAAATTAATTGGAAGACCTGCCCCAAGTCATTTGAAGATCATTTAAAATCCTTGTCTTGACGAAGAGCTCTGATTGCTAAAATCTTTTTGCGGGAATCCCTGATGATACCTGTTTAAAGATACTTTGATGCAAGTTAAAAAATGCCTCATGATGCAATGCAAACTGCATGATAATGCAATTATGTATGACATGTTTTGGAATTCTTTGGTTCATCAATTCATGGTTCCGCCTGGTTCCCAATGTATTTTGTCCAATCCCTAAACTAAGCACTTGATACTCCTCTGAAATACTGCTTGTTAAACTAGATATCTTCTTTTTGTAGGCTTTACATCGCCTATTTCTCTTCCTATCTTGTCTCAGTTTGCCCCAACTCACTTGCTTTATGCCCCAAATTCTCTTTCTATTGGCATTTGCTTTGATCTTTGATTCTTTTGCCCCAAGACTGCTTGCCTCGTGCTATCCCCAATTTGAACGTTTTGTGAATAGTTCTATACATGTTCGCCCTTTATGATCAGTGATGAAATGAAGTGCAAGTATTCCGAAATTATTATTATTGAAGAATATATATAATTTATACACAAGAAAAACATATATAAGAAAGATAACGCCTCATGACAATGAATACTCAGACGATGATTTGGTGATGTGCCAAAGGATTCTCAAACCAAGTTTTGGTATTGCTATTCCCGACTCAGTCTGGACCAGACGCTCACCCTTTCGACCTTAAGAGATGTTCTTGAAGTACGTTATCCACGGTTTGTGCCTTTCCATTTTGAACCGTTCTTTGTAGGCTTGCAAGCTGACCTTGTCCCTTTACCACGATCTTCTCTTCAATCTCTTCTTTATTTTGTTCCCTTATTGAAGTTTTGAGGTGGCTCCTAGAATTCCCATCCTTGCTCTAGACTGCCCTTTTTCGGGTTTTCACCCTAGAGCTCTTTTTTCATTTTTCTTTCATCATTCATTTTTTATTGCACTTGGAAACTCCTAATTGACTCAAGAGTTTTGACCAAAACATTTTGCAAAAAGGACTATTTTTGTTGAGGAAGAATCTCTTCTCGACTATCCTCACTTGATCAAAGATGGACTTTTATTAGGCACGTAACGTAGACTAGGGTTTGTGGTTACCAAAGAAAGGATTGAAAGGCTCAAAATGTATTTAAGGGTGTTTGAATCAAGGATCATTTTTGTCATGTGAATAATCTTATTATACCAATTGTCCTTTGCTCCATCCTATACTTTTCAATTTCTTTTCTTTTTTCTTTCTTTCTTTTTTTTCCTATTTTTATTTTCGTTTCATCATTTTTTTTGCAACTTTATTGACCTTTGATTTGAATTTTTTTTGATGGAGTGGACTCAATTACTAATCAGGATGCCCCATTTGATGTCGAGTGCAAGCCCCTTCTTTCAAAGTCGTTCCTTCTTTACTTTTGCCCCCCAGGGTGGAGGGTGATCCTTGATTACGGTTTATTCAAAAGAAATAATTAATTAGGCTCAAAGGGGGTCAGCAATGGATATTTTTCTGCAAATGAAGGGAATATGAAAGAAAACCATTTATCACTTCAAGATTGGATATTTTCATTGAAGAGGCTCCTTATGAAAACGAGTTTTCAATTTTTTTTTTGAAAGACACTTTTGAAAAACATTTTTGAAAATCATGACTCTCTTTTAAAAACATTTTTGAAAATCATGACTCTACTTATTCCAAGTGCCTTTATTTATTTTTTCATCATCATTTTTTTTTGGGACTGGAAATTAGTTTTTTGAAAGAGAATCTTGCCACCTAACTAGTATGATCTATATCGTGGCTTCCGTCGTGTCCAGTGTTTATCAGCTTCGTGGATCCTTTATGGAATGGATCTGTTTTAATCTCAAAAGGTCTGAGGGTAGTGCCTGATCCTCAGTGTCTTCATGGTCGGGTTTATTAGCATTTTTCATCATTGAACCCTGGCTCATCTTGAGTGTCTTTGCATTCATTGTTAGTTGGCATAAACAGCAGAATATATATATATATATATATATACAGAAAGCAAAATAGCAAATAATAATAGAGTACATGAAGAGAGAATGGAAACTCATATATAAACTTCTGAAATGCACTTTATTTCATTACTCATGATAAAAAGAAACATGTAAGATGACATGCATGTAAAAGAAAGCCCAACATAGAACTATTCACCAACACTCTTAGGCATAAGTACTGGGATAAAAGTTATTACATCTCCCTACTACTGAAGTAAAACGACATTCATACTTTAGCACATTTCTTGGGACCAACTGGCTATCTCCTTAATTGTCGTGCTTGCTTCCCTGACTAGCCTTCTATGCAGAATTCAATTTGATACTCATCCATCAGCTTTTGCACTTTTCCTTTGAACTCTGGGCATTCATAGATCCCATGTATCTTCCCATGATATGGACATACTTCTGCTAACTCTCCATCTCCAAACTTCCCCTTTTCGATCATTCCTGCCTTCGCTAGAGCCTTGAAAACTATATCAAGAGGAGTGGTTATCTCAGAAATCTCCTGCTTGACAATCTCTCCAGTTCCAACCATCTTTGCTTGGGCTTTTCCATGATCCGGCAGAGGATTAACTTGGGCCACATTGCCAAAACTTAGCTTTCCAGACCTCACTAATTCTTGTACAGCATACTTCAACCTCCAGCAATTCTCGTTTTGTGCCCCTCGGTCCCGGAATGATAATCGCAATGGGCTTTAGCATCATACCATGCTGGAAGCGGAGGTTTAAGGGGATTAGCATAAGGCAACCTTTGCAATAGGTTTTGCTGGAGCAATTGAGGTAGTAGCTCAGTGTAAGTGTATGGAATCGGGTCAATGGGGGCTTTGTTCTTTACCGGACCTGTATTCCCTGGTAAGTAAGCTGGAGCCTTCTGTTGCGCTGACTGTGTGGAACCTGGAGGAGGATTAGATGGTCTTAGACGAAATGGTGCCTTCCAACCGCATTGATGTCTCCTGAGTGCTGATAATGGTAAGGATAGGCATGAGGTGGTGCATAATACCCATAAGCATGGTAGGAAGGCTGGACCGGTGTGGGTGGGCGATAGTAGTTGGCTGAGTTCTGGCCATACTGAGGGTAATTGTATGCTGGAGGTGGATAATAAGGTTTATAGGGCTCCTCATTGACGTTACTGACTTCTTCCTTCTTTTTCCCAACCTGTCCTTTCTTTGCTTCATCTGCGACAATGATCCTTCCTGACTTGATACTACTGTCCAATTTCTGTCCTATCACCACTATCTTTGCAAAAGTTTCACCTGACATGTTGAACAGTTTTTCATAGAAGATGGACTTCTGGGTGTCGATGAAAAGACCCGAAATTTCTGTTTCCTCTATTGATGGCCTGACTTGAGCCGCCTTATCCCTCCATCGTTGAGCAAACTCCGTATAACTCTCAGTAGGCTTCCTTTCCATTGCTTTCAAAGTCTCTCTGGTTGAGGCCAGTTCAACTAAATACTTGTATTGATCGAGGAAGGCCTTTGCATGATCATCCCAAGAACGAATATGATGCCTATCAAGCTGATTATACCATATAGAAGCTGTCCCTGCCAGGCTATCTTGAAAACAATGAATCATAAGCTTCTCATTGCTCGCATAGGGACCCATTTTCCTTGTGTAGCTCCTCAAATGGTTGTTCGGAAAATCCTTAGTTTCGTCAAACTTTTCAAATTCAGGGGTCTTGAACTTTGGTGGTATCACTAGTCCTTCCACCAGAGAAAGTTCTGAGGTGTCAAGAAGTCTATAATAACTGTTAGATCCTTCTAGCCCACGGAGCCTTTCCTCCAGCAAACTCAACTTGCGCTTGTTCTCCTCAACCAAATCATCCTTCTTCTCAGTAACCCCCGTTGGCATACCTTGCTGAACCATGAATGTCCCGGGGTCATAGCGTACTGGATTCTCAATAGGGGGATATGGGACATAAGTACCACCACCAGAAGTCCCAGGATGAGCATAATATGGTGCTGTATGTGTATAGACGTACCCTAATGGCGTCTTGTCAACCAAATCAGCCGGTGCCTTGCCATTGTTCTTAGAGTTGCTACCTACATCAACTTTCCCATTAGAATCATCTGCTTTCTGATTCATTGTTCCCTCTTTTGGTGTAGCATCTAAAGGCCCAGTCAGTTTGTTCAACATTTCCATCATTTGTTTCAACTGTTCTTTCATCTCATCTCTATCACGCTTCAGTTCCTCAAGTTCTTCATTAGTCTGTCCTGCCATTGCTCTAGCTTTTGACCGCGTAAAATATCGATGTTGCAGATGTTGATCTATCTTAAAACCTTTAGAACGGAACCATGAATTAGAAACCCCTTTTATGAATGCAAATGATGTTATGATGCATGACAAATTATATCCAGTTAAACATGACCAATTGTATTATTATGTCTGAATGAAATGGAGTACGTACATAGATGAAATGTCCGGACATTTTCCAGAGGACAATGGAAACGAAAGATACTTGATTAAGCTTTGAAAAGGTTTCAATCTTAGGACTTAATCGAGCATCTTGCATCCCAATTGTAATCTGGCAACTCCTGTGAAATGAATGAAAAATGAATGATGCCGAAGAGAAATAAAGGGGAAAATAAGAAAACAGGGAGGAATGTCAGTAACAATTCGGAATATGTTAAAATAAATTACCATTAAAAAAACTTGAAAAAGGAATTGCCCCTACTTATTTCGTCAAAAACCAATTTTCATGAAATTCTTGGCAAATATGTTGCCTTGGGGCAGGTTGGTCCACTTATTGTGAGCAATGCGATTGCTCACTCTACTATTCAATTTGGCAAGGACGAAATAGTAAAGGTTAGAAATGTTCCTTTTGTGTACCCGGGTTCATCCTCACGGGATTGGCTCTACCTAGGCTGGATGTCTCTCGAGGATCTACATGATGGGTGAGGTTTCATACTGGATCTAAAGGTTCCCAGACTGTCCTTACTGTCGTCCACCTTAGGCTAGTAAGGTCCAGACTGAGTGGAAGTATTTGGCAAAACCCGCACGGAGACGATTGCCACACGAAGGTAAGCTACTTTACTTCCTCCTAAAGGGATAGAGCTCCGGTATAAGCTCATGCAGAATGAAAATGCAAGTTATTTAGTGCTTGTGTGAAGGAACATACAAACTTTTACCAACAATTCCTAACCCAAATTACTAAACTCCTCCCAAGAAGAGAAACAATGGATGATAAGTTAGGCAGAGCACATACAAGAATGTGAAAGCATGTAAGCATAAGAACATGAAGATAGGCAAGGATAAACATTGATAAACAGGCATGAATGAACAAGAGTAAAGTGCAAGCAAACAACCAAATCTAGAAACCCTAATCAACTCTACACTAGCATTCAGTTTGACTCTCTAACCAGTCCCCAGTGGAGTCGCCAAGCTGTCGCAACGTCCGGGTCCGGGGGGTCCGAACCCTACCGCTGAACGACTTAAAAAGGGAATAGCTCCTATTGAAATCCTATGGGAGTCGCCACTAATCATTTTTTAACCTAGGTGTGATTAGTCACCTATCAGATTATTAAGTCTAATGTTAACCTAAACTTGGCGAAGGTAACACTGAACCTAATAAATGGTCTATTAACCAGAGTCCTAAAAGTTCAGGAGTCGGGTGCACGTGGGGAAGGATTAGCACCCCCACGACGCCCGTCAAAATACAGCACTGACTAGTCTAGAATTCACTGTGGGTTTCTATTATTGGTTGTTTTTGTTTTTCAATATTTTCATGCCATTAAACTCTTTTATTAATCTTTGAATGAAAATAAACAAGCAAAAATGGATTTTTGGGTTTTGAAATATAGGAATGTTGGGAACTTTCCCGTTTATTGTTAGTTCTCTTTTTAGGCTCCTCATGATGAGGATTTTCTTTAAAACTTACCGTTAAAACGACTTTATTTGAAAAAATGACGTTTGAATGTTTTGAAAAGACTTAAATTGAACACTTTGAAATTCTGATGGGAACTCTCCCAACTTGAAAAGACCTAAATCGAATACTTTGAAAACTTGGGATGAAATCCCTTTTTTTTTTTTCGAATTTTGATTTCGGTTTTTTTGGATTTTGGGAAAACCTTTTAATTTAATTTGGAAAGACTCATTTTTCTTTTTAATTTTTATCTTGGAAAACTAAAAGAGAACAACTATCAAGCACAAACTCTTTTTAATTTTGAAGAAAATGGTTTTATTCTATTTTCTTTTTCAATTTTTCCTTTTTTGGATTTTCTTTAACTATTAATTGAAAATTACTAAGTCTGACCTTAGATGCAGGAATGCAAATGATGCATGAAATTCCAATTTGATTTTAATTTACCCATCAGTTATACGAGGAACACCTTTGACCGCCTCCCAATAAATGGAAAACGACCTCCGGAAATTTCCAAGCCTCCGGGAGAAGTCGAGCAAACTCAGACACGCATGAATGAGCCGCCCTCCTTTCCCATCACGGGATCATTTTAATTTGAGTCTCGTGGCAACAACATAACAACATTTAAGTAGAAATTAGACATGGATGCAAATGGATGAACTAACCTAGTTTTTTGAATTTTACGATTTTGATAATTTTTTTAATTAAACTAAATTCCTAAGTTAATTAAAATTAAAGCTAGACCCAAATACTCATTGATTTGACCTAATTACTAACAAAGCAAGCCCAAACATTTCAAAAAGACAAAAGCCCAAATGATAAGCAAACAAAGCCCAAATTAAAACCATTAACCTAAAAGCCCAAATACCAAATGCCTAGGCCAAGTCCAATAACAAGAAACTTAACTAAACCCAACTAACAACTAACTAAAGGCCCAAGGCTATATTAAGGCCCAAAGGGAAACCTAGACCACAACTACTTCCATATCCACAAATTCCCAATTTACTAATTACTAAATAGAAACAACTCAAATTCTAGAACTCTTAAAGACCTAAATCCATGTTAAAAGGCTTAAATAACTCTACTTTATTATTTCATTTCTAGATCATAGACCAAGCTCTTAATTAATATACCCAAATTCTATAAATATAATTTAAACTATCATAATGCAATTTTAATTCTTAAGTTACTTGACACACTAACTCCTGGACATATTTATTCTCAATTTCAAATTGATCTATTCAACATATATATATATATATATATATATGTCTATATATTATATAACAATTTTGAAATTATTTAGACTAAACAAAACTAATTTAATCAAATTAAACTGACAGGCACTTAACTGAACAAAGTTTAAACTAAAAGGACCAAATCAAGCCAACGGAAGGACTTTATTAAAAACGTAATAAAATCTAGGTCCGTATGTGAGCACGGATACGACCTCTGGGACCTAATTGACATGAATCTAGGGACTAAATAGAACGCATACTAAAAATAATGCTTGCAATTAATAATAAAGCCCAAAACTAATTATGGTTATAAATACTAACTCATCATCAACGTTTAAACCTAAAAACCCTACATGTACCGTCGCCTATCTCTTTCACTGCCGCCGAAAATTGCTTTGATGGTGGCGCCGCCGTCTGAACCCTCGCCGGAGACTTCTTTGCGGCTGTAAATTTCCAGATCGGCTAGCCCCGTCGCCCTCACACCGGATCTGGTGCCGATCTCGCCTGAAAACGTCTCCAAGTGCTTCAAAAAGCCTTCACCGAACCAAATCTCGCGGTGTCTAGATCTCGGAATCCGGTCGACGAAACGGGTGGATTCTCAGACAAGTTTTTCTCTTCTCTCCTCTCTTTATGTTTCCATTGAATCCATGGTTAATTTCGACTTTTAAACTCAACAGACCCTTAACCCTAGTTTTAATCGAATTTTTTTCTTTTACAGTAAGGAGGAAAAGGGAAGAAGACAAGGACAAGGAAGGAAAAAGTTAGGGGATCTAAGCGAGGAAAGGAGAGACAAAATTAAAAGGTAAAAAGCTATCTTTTTTTTGTTTTCTGTGTTCCTTCAAGACTGACCTAAAGCAAAAGCTACTAAATATACATGTTTTTTTTTAGTTTTTCTGTGGTTTTTTTTTCTTGTTATTGGAAAGGAAAGATCTCTAGTATGTATTCCGTTTAAAGAAACAGAGAAACTGGAAAACTAGGTCTTTTGTTGTGTGCTTTATGTTACTGTGGAGGATCAAAAAATGGCTAGGGTTCTTGTTTTTTTGTTTTGGGATCTGTCTGCTAGGGCTTTTTTTTTTTTTGCCTCTTGAAAACTGTCTGCTAGGGTTCCTCTCCTTGGGAATTGTCCGCTGAATTGAAGAAAGTGATGTTTATATATTGGGATGGGATTTGATCCCTACCGTAGACCAACTTTTTATCTGATGGTTCCCAATTTTCCCCTTTGCAAATCCTCTTAATTCCTTTACCTTGTCTCTTTGTCCAGGTGCTCAAATTTGAGAGAGAGACTTGAGGGACCAGTGCCAGGTAATTCTTGATTATTCCCCTTCTTATTCACTGCATCATTTCCTTATTTCCCTCAAACTCACGTGAATTCAATTTTTTGCTTGCAGGTAGTGAGGTGGCTAAGGACAAATTTTGAGATTTACTTGGGCCAAACAGAGCTTGCCACATCAGCGGTTGCCTCTTGGGCTGACTTCTTGACCAGCGAACCCTATGCTAAGGTAAATTTTGAGATTTTTCCCTAATGTAGCTTGACTAAATTCCTACAATACAACCTGTTAGGTGCCTTTATACGCTGGGATTTTTGTAAAATACCATGATCTTAACCTAAAACGAATTGATGTAATGTAATGTTATGTGCCTCAAATACTAGTTATGACATGCTGATGTGCCTAATATCTAAAAATGCCATGTAACTATGAAATGCTATAGTATGTTCTATTTTTGACATCCTGTAATGCTTGTATATATGCCTATGATGCTGCTTGAACCATGTATACTGAGTGATATGGTGCCAATGCTTTTGATTCAAAATGCAATATGACTTATCCTCTAAAATGCAAACTGTTAGGGTGAATCAAAGATGATATGTGCTATGAATGTTCAAGGCATATTTTGTCATGGTGAAGTAAAGGTGCTTGTAATGCAAAAAGGTATTGAGATGCAAAATTGTTGTTTGCTAAAAAAAAACTGAAATTATTGGGCAGTGCTAATGTATGTAGCTTAACTAGAATGATATGCGAATGTCTTTGGCTTGAATATGCATGAAATGTCCTTATGTAATTGCCTAATGTAACTCTTTTCTCTTGACACGAATTGAGGGGAAGAAGAATTGGACTTTAGTAGGACCAGATCCCATTGGCCATATTTCCTTGACCCGGAATGTCTTTCTTTTTGTACTTTTCCGATTTTCATTTTGATTCTCATTATTGCTCTTTTTGTAATGTCAAATAGTCATTAACACTTTATAAACAAATGAGTTCTTTCTTAGTCCCCTCTATACTTCTGCATCAAGCGTTCAAATTATTTATCATGAGACCCAAGCAAGAAGGCCCAAAATACCTGAACGTAAATGGGCCAATTTTAAACAAATGAGAGCCCAAATGGGCTAATCCAAAGTACAACTCTTTTTTTTTTTTGGATTTTTGAATGCAATCTGAATAATTGAAGCTACAGGCTAATCAGTAAAATAAATCCTAGTAACGTTAAACTAATGTTATGTTTTACTAAATGCCAAAAGTGAATTAGAAAATTATATAAATGACCCTAAATGCAAAATCAAGAAACAATTCGAACTAATTTAAAGGATACCAGCTAAAAATGGGTGTCTACATGGCCTTGGTGCAATTCTTCGTAGAGGCCATGAACAAAATGTCTTTGGTTCAAGACCAAAAGCTACAGCAGCTCATGGAGGTGACCACTCAAATAATGGAGTCAAATGCTCAACTTAAGGAGTCAAACGACTTACTTAAAGAGCAAATGACTCAAGATCAAGAAAACATCCTAGCTAGGATTGAAAGGATGGAAGCAGTGCCCGGGGGGCAAGAAAGATGGTGTTAAGGACTTTGTCCTCACCAAGGTCATATAAAGCTTAGTGGATGAAGCCGCCCCAACATCAAATGCGGCTTAAGAGGAAAATCCCATCACTTAAATGATACAAGTGTTGTGGAATTTAACTTTTGGCCCCGGTCATAAGGAGGAGGCCGAATAATCCTAAGTATATTTGAATCTTAGTTGTTTTATCATGAGACCATGAGATTAAAATTGACAAGGATTTCATTTAAATTAGATGTCTAAAATAAATAAGGGCCACTAATATTAAAGTTGGCTGAAATCCATTCCCCATCTACAGGGAGACATGTTATAGCTACCATGTCAAGAAGGGTTACTGACATTGGACCGCATCGGAGGTGAAAGTAGTTAAAAACACCTGTTCTAGAATGAGATGAGGGAGACAAGCAAAGTACCATCGTAAGAAAACTCCTGCTTTCGCAGCTTTTCTTCACAATGTGTGACTATACGGTCTACCTAAGCATTCAGCTAGACAATAGGCCTATGATGCAACTTTACCTTCTCACTTACGGAAGTCAAAACCATCACCTTGAAGAGGAAGCATAGCACTCCGATGTAGAGGGAAATGAGTTGGTAAAAATTAAATTTTTGTTAGCCAACAATTTTTGTTAACGAGTTGGTGAAAATTAAATTTTTACCACCTTAAAATTATTTCATAATTTTTATTTTGGCAAAAATATTTATTATGATTGCCAAATATTAATTATGATTATATTTTTAAGAAATTAAAATGGATTTTTTGGCCATTAGGCCGAAAACCCTAATTGCATGCCATTTTAGTTGCAATTTTCGCAACTAATGATATGGCATGCTAGGGTTTAGGTTTATAAGCAAAATTAAGTTTCATACTTATGAAATTTAGTTTAATTAAGCCTAAACCAAATGTTTATTTTTGGCTAAGTTCATCAATTAAGTCAAAAATAACAAAATTAGGAAAATTCCAAACCTAGGGGTACACATGCAAACCGCACAAGTTGCAAGTTTTTGCAATTTGGGGCCGCGGTGAGCTAGGGTTTTGGAATTCTCGAAATTAGGTTATCTTAATGACCTAATTAACTCACTAAACCCCCTGATTTTTGGCCTAATTAACTAATTTTGCCTAAATCATAAAAACCCTAATTCACCAAGCTAGCTAATTTGCCGCCTATGTTGCAATTTTTGCAAAGAAGGACTCGGCTCATTAGGGATTGCTTGGTTCATTAAATTGGGTTTATATTCATGTGATATAACCTAATTTTAGGGGTTTAACCTACTGATTTTTGGCCAAATTAATCAATTAGGCCGAAAATTGCAAAAAATTACAAAACCCTAGGGTTTAAATCGCATACCACCTAAAGTTTTGCTAAATTTTGCAAACAAGGCCGTGGCATGCTAGGGTTTGTTGTCCTTGTCTAATTAGGTTTGTTATTCATCTAATTCTAATCTAATTTCATGAGGAAACCCTTAATCCTAATCATTAATTTTGCCCAAATTCCAATCCTAGGCCGAATTGGACTTTGCAAATTGGCCAATTAAGGCTGATTTTTCCAATTAGGGTTAGGAAACCCTAATGTCGATTTCAATAGCCCCTAAGTTGACATGATTAACGTGTTTCATGCTTATTTCTTCATGTAATTATGCAGCAACATGTTAAGCTAAAGATTTATGGCAAAAACAAAGCCTAAGGCCGAATTCTACATGGATTTAGCTAAGGTTTTTTGCCAATTTCTTAACCTAATTAATTTGATTCTTAAATCAATTTAATTATCTATTTTCCAGCAGCTATTTTACCCAAATTCATCAACAAAGTCGACTCAAACATGCATCTAACCTAGGGTTTGCAACATGGAAGGAAAATTGATGAATTTAAATTCAAAAATTGAAATTTCATGGAGTAAATACCTTGGTTTTGTGCCGACTTGGGATCAATCACCATGGACTTGATCTTTGGCTTTTCTTGTGCCGAAATTGAGTTGCCATCATGGGAAGTTTGATCCAAATTGCTTAATCGTTGCTAGTAGTTGAGAAGCCTCCATGAACAAGGAGCTGTGGCTTGAGTTGCTTGGCATAAAGGAGGGTTTTGGTTGATGATTTTTTGTTGTTGTTGACTTGATCCTTGGAGGCCATTAGGGCTTGAAAAGAGGCTGAAAATTTCGTCCAAGAGGGTTCCAAGGAGGTAAGGTCGACGATTGGCTAGGGAAATAAGAAAAAGACTTTGGCCCAAGACCAATTTCCTTATATACAAGCTCAAATCATTTTAAAATCAAGGACTCAAGCTTGGGGGGGCATTGTTTATACCTCAATTTACAATTGAGGGTAAATTGGTCTTTGCATAAAATAGATCAAGATGAGTGGTCAGGATTTGATCAGAAATCCTAAAGAAACTTAGTTTCTACACCACCCTGATTCTATCAGAATAAGGAGTAAATCTTGCAATTAATGAATAAAGGCCAAAATTAATAATTAAATTAATTAATAATAATTATTTTTGAAATAATTATCATTAATTACTCCCTATATGCCGCCCCTACCTATGGGATATGGTGTATCAGGCCTCAAGGGTGCAGCTTCCTTAGATACAGCAGCCTGATACCTCAGGCAGAGAGTAAGGAAGGGAGTAGTATGCTACCTGACCATGCAGGTGGGAGATATATCATGGGATAAAATAATCTAAGTCTTTCCCATACCCAGGGAAGGCCGCCCTATGGCTATCATAGTCATAGGATACAGTCTCATCATCCCTTGCACTAAGGAGGCAGAGAGTAAGAGAGTATCAGCAAGTGAAACACTTACCCAAGTGAGGGAGGCACGAAATTTTACTCCTCATATCCCTCACATATTACAACCTAGGCATAGTGGTCAGGCCGCCCAGCTAGCTACTCCCTCCCGGGAGGCAAACTTGCATTTTGTTCATTAAAGGACAAATGGACTTAAGATGAAAAACTTATGCTAGTTTTTCATTTAGGGACATTTTGGGGTTAGAAACCACTTCACCATGATAGGGAGTTGAGTTTAACTTAGAATTTTTTCCATAAGTTTTTGGAGATAATCTAAGTTTCTTGGCCAAGTTTCACCTCAAACAGACTTAGAATGAAAAACTTATGCTGGTTTTTCAGTTAAGGACAATTTGACGTGTGAAGTCGGTTCACTACCAAGGGAAGCTCGGTTTGACTTAGAATTTTTTCCATAGTCTTATGGAAATAATCTAAGCCTACTGGTGGAAAATTAGCTCATTCAGACTTAGAATGAAAAACTTATGCTAGTTTTTCATTTAAGGACAACTCAGGGGTGGAAACCTAGTTCACCATCAACGAGAGCTCTGTTTTACTTAGAATTTTTTCCATAGTCTTATGTGTATATTCTAAGTCCTTTGGAAAAATTTCAACTCGTTCATACTTAGAATAAAAAACTTATGCTAGTTTTTCATTTAAGGACAATTTGGGGTGTGAAACCTAGTTCACCATGAATTGAGGGCTCGAAACAAGCCAATATTTTTAACACGGTCTTTGGATGATATATGAACCCTATTGGTGAAGTTTGAGCTTAATCCAAGTTCGTTTGCAACTTTTACATTCTTTTCAGTTAAGGACAAAGTGGCTTTATCACCCCGGTATAGTCATAGTTCTTAATGAAAGGGTATTTTCGTCCTTGGAAGGCCTAAATATGGCTAAGTATGAGTAATTTCGTGGCCTAGGTGATATCCCTTATGATCCATGGTCACCTCTCAGCCAATTTAGTAGTTTCAGCTCATTGGAGGCAACATGGACTACACCTGATACAGCAAATGCAGCATATCACCTCATGCTGTCTAGTACCTCATACTGCCTGGATACTATGAGAGGGAGTTGCCTATACCGTGAGGGATGCCTAACTCACCCTTCCTCTCCTCTCATCACTCTCCTATCACCTGCTGCAGCAACCAGAAGGAGAAGGAAGCTTCACTGCTACTTCCTGGAAATTTCCCCCGACCAATCAGAAGAGTTCGCCTTCCTCAGCAAGTAAAGCCCGCCAGTCTCAGGGCCCATGCCGCCCCCTATATAAAGGAACCAGTTCCAGAGCTTCAAACAAAGTCCTGCACTTCACGACTTGCTCCGGCAAAAAATCAAGCTCCGTGCTTATTTTCTCTTTGGCTCCGCTCCTTTTTCTCTTGTTCTTCACGAGTTCTTACTCGTTCTTCATATTTCTCTTGTTCAATCTTGTCTACGGACATACAAACACTGTATTCTTGTTTCTCTCTCAGCAATAAAAATCAAATTGCTATTTTCAATCATAGCACTTGAAGCGCTTTTTTTAGGAAGTCTTGTTCTTGTGGATCGATGATTTAAATGCTCCGGTGTGACTTTGATCCAATCCCCACAATCGTTCTGATCTTTTAAATCTGCTGCTACGTGCACCCCAGATCTTTTAATCTAATGCGATTTCTCCAGATCTTGTTATTTATTTTCTCTTTGTGAATTTCAGCAAATTGACTGGCACGCCCTTATGCTGTCAATAAGGTTTTTACGCGAAAACTCTATTAAGAGATTTTTGGCGCAACATAATTACAACCCTTATTGGTGAGATTATTAGTATGGTAGTAAAACCTAAGATGAAAAAATTGTCAAGAAATTACTAAATAATAATAATTATTATTTATTCATTAAGTAAAAAAACAAATTACTAATTATAAATTTATCATAAATTATTCATATAACTGATTTAGTATTTATTCATATAATTATTGTTCATATAATGAAGTTTAGTAAATTTAATCATAGCACTCGAGTTGTTAGTTCAACTGGTAGGTGCATTGTGCTTGTACCGTGAGGTACTGGTTCAAGTCTCACGGAATGTGAGTTTAGTTTGTAATTTTTTTATTTATGTATTTGGTAGGTAGATGGTTTATTTATGATAGTTTCTTAGTTTGATTTAATTTTTTATTTATATGTTTGGGCATATAGAATTTATTCAGATTATAATGAGATTTCACATGTACTCACTCAAAAAAAAAGTAAATTTAATCATAATAGATAAAATTATAATAATAATATAAATTTTATTGAATAAATGATAATTTTAAGATTATAACAATGTAGATTTAACTGAATAAAACATAATTTTAGTTTATAATATTTTTGCGTCTTTCGGGTTAACTTCTCAGGTCATTCGGGTTACGAGTTTGTCGAGTCTGGATATGATAGGTTTGTAACGTTTACTTTTTTTGGTCAAATAATTATTATTATTTATGTATTATGTAAAAAAACAAATTATTAATTATAAAGTTATCGTAAATTATTCATATAACTTATTTAGTATTTATCCATATAATTATTATTCATATGACGAAGTTTAGTAAATTTAATCATAATAGGTAAAATTATAACAATAATATAAATTTTATTGGATAAATGATAATTTAGAATGGTTAAAATTATAACAATGTTGATTTGACTGAATAACACATAATTTTAGTTTATAATATTCTTGGATATTTCGTGTTAACTTCTCGGGTTATTCGGATTACGAGTCAGGTCTAGATATGACAGGTTTGGAACGTTTACTTTTTCTGGTCAAATAATAATTAATATTTATATTTATTCATTATGTAAAATAACAAATTACTAATTATAAACTTATTATAAATTATTCATATAACTGATTTAGGCTTAGTTTGGCATTGAGGTTGCAGTTTGAAAAAGCTTGATTTGGAAAAAGTGCTTTGGAGAAGTGCTTTTTTAAATTGCGGTAGAAAAATGTAAATAATGTTTGGTATTGCTGTGAAAAACTAGACTTGAATGATAAAATGTCTAAAAAAGATGTGCTAGTTAAAAAGGAAAGAGAAAAATAATTAGGAGATTTTAGACATTTAATATCCAAAAGCACTTTTAAAACGCAAAAGCACCTACGGATTAACTTCTCGGGTTGGCTTGGCTTTTGTGTTCAAAATTAGCTTTTGACACAAACCAAGATTTATTTGGTATTACGTTTGGGTTCAAAAGCAGCTTTTTTATCTTCAAACGCAATGCCAAACCATGCCTTAGTATTTATTCATATAATTATTGTTCATATAATGAAGTTTAGTAAATTTAATCATAATAGGTAAAATTATGACAATAACATAAATTTTATTGAATAAATGATAATTTAGAATAGTTAAAATTATAACAATGTGGATTTGACTGAATAAAACATAATTTTAGTTTATAATATTCTTGTTTCTCTCGGGATAACTTCTCGAGTCATTCGGGTTACAAGTTTGTCGGGTCTGGATATGACGGGTTTGGATCGTTTACTTTTTCTGGTCAAATTGGGTTCAACCGGGTTGGGCGAATTATCGATTTTGGATCAGGTTTTGACAGCTTTGCTTATAATTAATTTCAATTTCTTTTAATTTAAACATGATAGATCACGTGCAGCACACGTGGAAGTGAAGACTAATATATCAAAAAAGAAGATGAAACTTTTATTAAGACTAGTATATCAAAAAAGAAGATGAAACTTTTATTAAGAAAAGAGAGAAAGACAACATACATAGATCAAACAAAGGAAAATATACCTCTAGATCAAATATAAACAAAGAAAAATGTATATTTATTTCCCAAGAGCCAGGGGTAAAATTTTGAGTAAAAGAAAATGACCCCTTCTTTTTTATTTTTTTATTTTTTAGGGTAAAACATTTTTAGATTTCATTGATGAACAATGTCTCCAAAGTTGTTTCTCCCCTACTTAAAAACATCTAATTTGGCTAGAGCATGAGAGAAGAGATTTTATATTAGATTTTTAAATGGTTTAGAGCTGTTAACATTCCTCACCGTTACTGTTATGTGTATTCCTCTCCGTCAACACCATTAGTTTTCTTTTTTGTTTTCCCAAAAGATCGAACTGAATATGCTAATTCGTCAGCGATTCCAAGAAAGAATTTTGATCCATGTTCATCTAAATTCCAAATTAGCAATTTTCATTATAGGTGGCAAAGTATGACTCGATCCGATAAAACCAACTTAAACCGAACTGAATTAAACCCGATTATAACCCGATAATATGAATAAGTACTATAACCCGAAACCGATTTTACCCGAATCGAGATAACCCAAAACCGACAAAATCCGATAAAATTTAACCCGATATCCGACTCAACCCGATTTAAAATGACCCATACTCCGAAATGACCCACCTGTGTAAGTGACCCGAACCTGATTAACCCGAATTGAATTAACCCGAACTCAATTTATGATTTTATTTTTACCCATGTTATAATATATATAGTTTCTTTGATTTTCAATTTTTAAGTTGCAATTATAAAATAAAAAAAAAACAAAATTACTGTAACATAAAATTTCTTAATGTACTAAATTAATCTTTCGAACTAAATTCAATTTAATGCAATCCAAATCCTCAAAATAACTTTGTCTAACATAATTATAATTATTGATTAATATACTGATATGATTTGATAAGAAAGTATTTAATCCAATCATCAATTGACTTTATCTATTATATACGTATATAAATATAATGTATTTTCTATATTAATATTACTCACATATAATCACATTAGTGACATAAAACTAGTTTTAATCTTCCATTCTTCCTCCACCGAATTAAACCAATTTTTTAGATATACCATTTTAATTCTATTAGATTTCTTTGGTACATTCTATGCCTATAACCTTTATCTAGTATAAAACTACTATATTATCTAAATATATATATTATATTTTTAATAAGTTATCCAAATTTATAGAATTAGGTAATTTTAGATTTAGGGTTTAGGGTTAAATTTATAGAATTAGATTTAGTTCAATATCTCTTAACTGAACAAAAGTCGTGTTGAAATATGTCGTGAATGAAAGAAACAGATGCTGAACTACTTTCCCTAGAATTAGTCGACTGTTAAATGTGACTATAGGATATCGGGAGTTCATATTAAAAATTAAAAGAAAAAGAAAACAAAACAAAAACTATGAAATAATACAAATAAAAGGATACTTATTTTATCACTGTCTTTCCAAATCAAAGGAAGCACACGAATACAAATAAAACACACATCAAGTAGTATATATATATATATATATATATAGTAGCCAATCCCAGTTTGCTGGCTGTCAATTTATTCACAGATAGTGTGGCAAACCAGACGAAATTGCTACTATATATACTTTATTTATTTTTGACAGCCTCTCACACAGTTTGCTCAAATATATATGCAAATATTGGAGCAAGGCAAGTTAAGGCAGCTTAACAAGCTGGCCTTAGTTTTGCTATGACTTTTGTAGTAGAGCTCTTTCCATCATCAATTGTGACCTCAGCGGTGTATCCAAATTTGTGGTCGCTGCATTGTGTCCCACAGTGCTCAAGTTTGCTTTTGACTTGATCCCAATTAACAGGTTCCTTGCTTTCAAGGATCTCCGTAAACACCTGTGAATGAATGAATTTTAGGGGTAAAAATCCCAAAAGCATTAGTTGGTAGGGTTTTAAAAAGAATAATTGTGGTCGTAATTATACTACCCCCACAAAAGTGGTAACTCGAACAACCAAAGTTTCACAAAAGTGCTACCCCACAAAAGAGTTGTAAAAAATTTTACCATTTCATTAGATGGCCGAAAAAAAAAAAAAGAAGATTGAAATTTTGAGAATTAATTTAATACATATATAACATGAAATGCAATCAGTATCTATTTAGCATAAATAGAAGAACAATAGAC